>JAQBSW010008187.1:0-35761 GCA_029291075.1 Eudiplozoon nipponicum | reverse complement strand
CCAACAATTGTTAACAATATATTTGCTTATCAGCAGAGATCCACAGGTGGTTAAACAGAAAATAACATGCAATTACAAAATTTACCTCTTTTGGCGGCCCAATCGGCTTAGTAAAACTGGCTTTTAGGTAAGACCATAGAAAAATTACAAGTATGAGATGAAATACAGATATATAGATCACTTTCTGCACAACTGATTTAAGTGAAAAAATGCAAAGTGCGCAAACATAAGCGTAATAAGACCACGCAATAACAGCTAGTATAAAAATAACTGGGACAAAGCAAATAACTTTTAGAAAGCCTTTGCAGCAACCAGCATAACCGCTTTTAATTCTGGAACTCATCTAAATCCAGCAGTTGTACATACGGCTGCCACGGAAATATTTTTAATAGTTTAAAACTAAAAGTCAAAACAATAATACAGAATAATTAATTAAATTAAAAGTAAATATTTCTAAAACAATTAATGATGAGAAACAGGTAAAATTAAAAGTTAATAAAATCCCACAAAAGATGGATAATTTATTGTAATCAAAAAAATAAACTAAAAAATATTACTCAACAAAATTAAATTATTAACTAACGTGTAAAACAAACAACAAATATGGAAATATAGAAGAATGTAATAATCCGGCTAGAATGCCGTGGGACTTTATTAAAAATACAGAAAAAGATCTGAATGAAACAGATACTACTGGTGACCTTTTAATAGATCTTATGTGTCATTTACCGCACAAAGTATGGAATGAGATATTTCCTCCGACAAAAATTTATATTTTTATTCAGGCTAGTGTTTACAAATTTTGTTACTATGCAAATATAGTATTAAGCAACGACATTTCTAAAAACAATAATTACAAAGTTATTTGTAGCAATTAAGTGCAACGTATGCAAGGCTACTAAAGGTAGGATACACACATCTAACTTTTTGTTTCCCTCTATATCCATTGCGGCTTGATTAGCGTTAGTTAAGTTAGGCAACGGTTTTTCAAATTGCTGCATTTCATTATGTGCCTGCAAGATGGGATTGCACACCTCAGATTCGCCCATGGAACGGTCATTCGACGCATCTTTTAATTCGGTCACACCGTCAATCCAGATAAACTGGGGAATACAGCGATCCAACGTAACACAATCCTCAATGCCATTTATTTCTATGATGACATTCTTATCAGTCATCCTCTTGACCTTGTATGGTCCTTTGTAAAATGGTGTTAGGCAGTTCTTCCTATTCTCATTAGTAATATAAACATGCGATGCCGATTTTAAATCAGAGGACACATAGCATTTAGTTTTAGGTTTTCTAGTTTTGGTTGGGGCCAAACGACACATCTTGTCTCTAAGTGCTCCTACAAACCAATCTACATAACTAGAAGCCCAATCAAGACTACTTGGAGTTTCAATTAGAAGATCTCCAGGCAACCTTAATGGTTCTCCATAAACTAATTCTGCAATGGAAGTTCCTAATTGTGCCCTATATCTGTTGCGCATGGCGAGTAGTACTATAGGAAGATCGTGTATCCAGCTTGTTCCACTAGTACACCTTAATGCAGCTTTCAGTTCACGATGTAGCCTTTCTACCATCCCATTTGCTCGTGGGTTATACGCGCTAGTATGAATTATAGTGATTCCCATGACGTTGAGAGATCTTACGAAAAGCTCTGACATAAATTGACTACCGCGATCACTAGTGACCTTTTCCGGAACACCATAACGCGATATCCAATTATGTAGAAACGCGAACAAAACTTCTTGTGCTGTCATGTCTTTTAAAATCGCCACTTCAAATTGACGACTAAATCTATCTACCATAGTCAGCAAGTATTTGTTTCCGTTTACTTCAGGCATCTCAACAATGTCTATGTGTACGTGTCTGAACCGTCCATTTGGTATTCCAATGTTCTTTATCTCGGTTCTGGTATGTCTCCACACCTTACACGTTTGACACTTGGTACAGGCTCTTACCCATACCCGTATATCTTTAGACATATGTGGCCATACGTATCTGTCGTTGATTAATCGTATGGTGGCTTTAATGGATGGATGACCCATGTTATGCAATACTTGGATAATCTTGGCCCGTAACTCCAATGGCACATATGGTCGTGGTTGACTTCTAGATGTTTCGCATAACAACCACTTGCCACTTATGAGCTTACGCACATATCCTGGTCTTTTGGACAATACCAATGTAAAGGGATCCAGTCCTTGCGCTTCTTCGATTTGACTAACGAAATCGTGCATTGATTCTTCTAAACTTTTCAAAGGACCTTGAAATATCGTATCGACATCAGCTTCATTCGGTCGGCTTAGTGCATCTGCAACCACATTCTCTTTACCAGCAATATGAGACACAGTGAAATCAAACTCTGCTAACCGTGTTATTTGGGAATTTACTCTACGAGAGTAATTAAGCCTAGCTGTCTTACCAAGTATGCTGATCAATGGCTTATGATCGGTCAATAACTTAAACTTGTGACCATCTAAGTAATGCTCGAAGTGTAACACTGCGGCATACACGGCTAGAAGCTCTTTGCCAAACGTATCATACCGTTTTTCTCGATCAGTAAGCTTACGGCTATAAAACCCAATCGGTTTTACTACGTCCCTGATCTCTTTGCTGTAGCACTGCTCCTAATGCAACATCTGAGGCATCAGTGATTAGCTCGAAAGGTTTTTCCCAATCTACAGGTGCTAATGTGGTTACGTCACTTAACATATCCTTGGCCTTTTGGAAATTTTCTCGGTCTTCTTGACTCAAGATGATAGGCCAAGACTTCTTGATCGTGCTCTTTTCAAGAGTGAGATGTCTTGTTAACGATCCAAGAATTCCGGCTAGACCTGGAATGAATCGACGATAATAGCTGATCATGCCCAAGAACCTTCGCAACTGGCGTACTGTTCTGGGTTCAGTTACGTCCTTAATGGCTTGGACCTTATCTTCCAAAGGCTTAATTCCGTCTTTGGAAAGTATATGACCAAGGTATTTAACTGAAGAGCAACCAATATTACTCTTATTAGGTTTGACCACTAATCCATATTGTTCCAGCCTGGTCAAAACCGTTTCCAAATGCGTGCGATGTTCGTCTCGTGAACGACTAAAAATTATTATGTCATCTATATATACTCTCGCAAATGGACAATTCTGAAGGATTTCTTCAGCCAAACGCTGGAATGTCTGACTGGCGTTTTTCAAACCAAAAGGCATTCGAAGAAATTCATGCGATCCCCCTCCTGGAAATCTGACTGCGGTGAGTGGTATCGAACTTTCTTCCATTGGTACTTGATAGTACGCTTTCTGGAGATCTAAAGTTGAATAAACCTCATATCCCATTATATCTCGGAGCAAAGTACTCTGGTTAGGGAGAGGATAAGAATCACCCTTTGTCACTGAGTTTAATAGACGATAATTCCCACAAACCCTCCATTGACCCGGTTCAGGTTTGGGAACTACCACTATTGGGGAAGCAAAATTGGAATTTGACCTTCTACAAATCCCCTCTTCGCGCAATTGATGAAATTCTGACACAGCTACTTGTTGCTTGTGTTGTGCCAATGGTTGAGCCTTTGGTGAACAAGGTAACGGAGCTACCAATTCTATCTGGTGTTCTACTCCTATTTTCAAACCTATTCTTTTGGCACTAAAAGGTTGAAACACTGCTAGGTGCTTCTCGATTATATCGGCAAAGTCATGTGCGACTGTTGGACGAGGTAAGAGGACTGTTCTAACTGCCGACACGTTAGACTCATTATTTATTGATGTCCCTACGCCTTCTGTGATAGTCCTAGCCTTGGGGTCTAATGCCAGCTTGAAATGTGTCAAGAAATCCATGCCAATGATATGGTCCTTGACATCGGCTACTAGAAAATTCCATAGGAAAGAAGATTTCTGGCCTAATGTTACCGACATTTCTTTCATCCCTTTTACTTCAATTGGACTACCATTCGCGGCCCATAGTTGATAATCAAATGTGGGGCAATCTGCTTCCACCACGTCTGACCTAACTATGCTTACCTCCGCACCCGTGTCTATGAGAAATTCTAATCCAGATAATTCATCCTTAATAATGAACTTGTTGCTGGACACTCCGGCAATGTTTTCAAGATCCCCGCTTAGTGAGAATCGGACTCTCTTGCCTTTTATCTCGGTGCTATTTATACTAGTCGCCTCTTTTGCTTTGAGTATGCCTTTTAAAGGCATATCTGGGAGCCTTTGCAATGGAACCCCCCCTACGGCTCCTACTAGTGGGGGTTTTTCCCTTTTCCCGGTGACGGATTTCTCTCAACCGGTTTTGTGCTTCCTTTCCATTTGGGTCCACCTAATCGCGGGTAATTATAATTTTCATCTTGGCACTTCGCACTGCGTCCATATTCGCCCTGTGCCTTACCCCATCCGCGTGGCCCTTCGAAGCGTTGACGCGAGTGACTCCTTCGGCGTCTAATATACTGGACCTGACTCTGAAGTTGTGCGACATCACTACGCAAGCTAGCAACTTCCCTACATAAGAAACGCAAACTTTCTTGTGTGGTCAGGTGGTTTTCGGTATCTGCCCTGACTGGCTGCATCGTTACAGAATCTGCCATTACAGCATGTACTTGTGGTTCTTGCTGTTTATACACGCCGTCTAACCCTCTGAGTTTTGTCGGCCAATCTATGTTCATTGTGTCAAACACTTCCATTGTTGTTCTGAGCCTAACTGGTAACTCAGCTGTAAAAATGGAGTTGACTACATCACTAGATATATTCAACCTGGAAGCTTTCGTGCAAAGGCGTTCATAAAATTCGGACGGTAACTGACGTCCCATTTTTTCTAAGCGTAATAATTCGCACATTTGCGCTGTTCTTCCAGGCTGATATCTCTGTTGAATTTCTGCCATTAATAACTCAAATGCGTTGTACGGCTTTTCTTTCACAGTTCTGTCTCTGAAATTTTCCAAAGCATTTCGGAAATTCTCAGGCAATGCCATCCATGCTGCAACAAATTTCTCCATAGGGTTCACAATACAATAAGCCTCAAATATCATTTGGGCATCTCCTACCCAACTTGCATGTTTCTCTGACTTATACTGTGGTAGACTAAATATACTTGGACTGGCGTGGTCGCCAAATTTTGTTGAGGCCCCTAACCTATTGGTGTTAGTAAGCCCCCTAGATGCCAGTTCGCTAGAAGTCCTAACATTCACAGTAGAGTCTGTTTTGCCTACATTGTTATCTGTGTCAATAAGATTTAAGTCCATTAGGTCCTGCCCTAAATGAAATACATCTTCTAATTTAATATCGGCATTCATGATCAAGAATTATGATACTTAAATTGACACTTACTTGTGGCGTTTGGAAGGTGAAAGTTGGAAAGCTATATCTTCAGCAATAATCTGCTTTGATGTGTACGTGACCCACAATAATAAATAAATTACCTGTTCCAAGACTCCTCCTCAGTGTTATATTATATCAGAACACAAGGCAAGTGTTGAAAGGTGTTTATTATGCAATGTTGTAATCGTTTATTATGGAGAGAAATGTTAAAAATGCAGCAAACGAAAATCTACAACCAGCTCGGAAGCACGATACTCAAAAACTGAAAATAGCGCACAATTATAAAAATCAAGTCTTTAAACAAAGAATGTTCTGGAAAATAAAAAGAAAAAATTCTTTTTAAATAAAGTTGTTACAATCAGCTATGGTGGTTTAAATTTATCATTCAAGGTCATTTTATAAAAGGCGGAGGATTCAACATCCTCTACACGAGTCAGTGGTTAACAGAAAATAACATGCATTTACAAATTTACCTCTTTGGCGGCCCAATCGGCTTAGTAAAACTGGCTTTTAGGTAAGACCATAGAAAGATGTACAAGTACTGAGCTGAAATACAGATATATAGATCACTTTCTGCACACCTGATTTAAGTGAAAAAATGCAAAGTGCGCAAACATAAGCGTAATAAGACCACGCAATAACAGCTAGTAGAAAATAACTTGGGACAAAGCAAAGAACTTTTAGAAAGCCTTTGCAGCAACCAGCATGAACCGCTTTTAATTCTGGAACTCATCTAAATCCATGCAATTGTACATACGGCTGCCACGGAAATATTTTTAATAGTTTAAAACTAAAAGTCAAAGCACTAATGCAGAATAATCAATTAAACTAAAAGCAAATATTGTTTAAAACAATTGTTGTTGAGAAACAGTGTACAAATTATAATCAATTTACATCCCACAAAAGATAGATAATTTATTGTATTACAAAGTAAGCTAAAAAATATTATGCTGAGCAAGATAAATCCTCCGCCAAAAATTAAAGTAACATTAACTTGATAAATTTAAACTGTAAACGCCCCGGCTTCAAGTAAATGCCGTACGACGTTACAAACTCGGTTAAGGTGCTCTGAATAGAGATTAGTTACTGATATGGGGGCCCTTAACAGGGCCTTGGCGGCGTTCTCGTAAGTTATATCTATGTAAGTTGATGTTCTGTTCCTTGGGTGGACTCTGGTTGTGGTTCCTGCTGTTGTTATCACGATGTGGACGATTTGGTTGAAGTTCTGCATTAATTGGCTCGTCTTGCTGGTTGAAGAGCAACACGGTGAGTCACGAATGTTGCCAATTGTTGGTGAAACAAATCAATATCCAGCGTAGGTATTGACAGCCGACAGCACGCACATGTGTAACACGAGGCAGAACGCACATACGACACAACTGACTTGCATGGTAAATTACCGTGCTTAAATAGCATGCAATATGTCTACTTGCACACTATTGGTTAAACGTGGTTAAACGGCAATTTCGCTTTTTTCTCATTGGTGCAACGTAAATAAATTTGAATTTAATTTACGCAATATGTCGGCGATTGATTTGTGTCGTTACAACACTTTCCTCTCTGAAAAAAAGGAAAAAAATTCCTCTCTGCGAGGCTAGATAAGAAATGCATGACAGAGTTCGAACCAAGTTAAGCAAAAATATGATGAACCATAAGTGCTGGGCTTAAATATGCTTGTTGGTTGCTTCAACAATGATATGATGCCAGGTAACCACTAGGAATTGCTACACAAATTGTTAGCTCTAGTGGTCGGTCATAGCACGTGAGGCAAAATAGAGCAGTGTAAGTTTTTGGAGCCGCAGCGTGAAGATTTCGAGGTAAATCGCCTCTGAATTTGCCAGGTTTAAGTTAAAACCTAAGCAGGTTGGATCGTTGTCAATGTGTTTGTATACGACCAAAGGAGCTAGAGTGCTCGACGTTGTGGTCATGACATTTGTAGAGTGGTCTTTGTGCAATTGATAAAGTTGAGATATGCATTGAAAGTGGCCTGTACCATGATATGAAGCTGATCACTACTTAGTGTTGCTACACGAAAGCGTTAGCTCTAAGTAGCTGGTCATACCAAAATAGGCAGTGTAATGTCATGTGTGAGAAATACATTATAATGTAAAAATATATACATTAAAATCAAAGGTAACTGCATAAAAATATGTACACGAACATTGCCTCAGAGATGGCATAATACCAAAGAACTGTTCAAAAATGCTACACAATTGTTAGCTAAGAACAGCTGGTTATGCCACGTGAGACAAATACGAAAAATAACGAAAGGTTAAAAAAATTTTGATAGTTAATGTTAATGTTTTAAAAAAATTAATTACGCGTTATACAAAGCAGGTTATTGAGATTGTGAGCAGACGGAGCCTGAGACGTGTGTAGAAGGTTGAACGCTCTCAGGATCAGGTGGTTCGATAAACGGTTTCAACCTGTCTATGCTTACTGATGTCGGTGTAGCGCCTTGCATAATGATGAAGTATTTTGGCTGTCTGAGTAAAATCGGGTAAGGACCGCGATACTTGGGTTGTAGTGGTGCAACAGCATTATTGTTGCGAACGAGTACTCTCTTGCAGCTGTGGAGCTGTGGGTGAACGAAGACTGGACGAGGCGTGTGTCTCGGCTGCTGTTCGGACATGTTACCGAAATGAAGTCGAAGGCGGGTAGCTTCGTTTTGTGGGTCATCTTGTGCCGGTAGTAGACGTGGGAGCTGACTAGGCAGGCGTAGATCCATGCCATACAAGAGTTGTGACGCAGACGTTTTAATGGATTCACGAGTACGGGAACGCATGGCCAGCAGAACTAAAGGTAGTGCATCGACCCAGTTGCCATTAATGGACGAGGATGCTAAAGCTGCTTTGAGTTCCCTATGCATTCTCTCTACCATGCCATTAGCTTGGGGATGGTAGGCAGTCGTCTGGCGTAAGATGCATCCCATGTACCGCAAGGTGGTTTTGAAACGATCAGATGAGAAGCAAGTGCCTCTGTCCGTGATGACCTCATTGGGAACACCATAATTGGATATCCATGCAGAGATAAAACCGTTAGTTACTTCGTCTGCAGAAATGGTGCCAAGAGGTAATGCCGCAGGCCACCGTGTAAATCTATCGATCATAGTTAGAAGGTAGCTGAAACCTTGAACCTTTGTCAGATGAACTATGTCGATGTGGACGATGGCTAGGCGAGAAGTAGACCGAAAATGTTGCAACTTAGAACGAGTGTGTCGTGTGATCTTGTTTTTCTGACAAATAGCACACTCTGAGACCCATCGTTTAACATTCTGCCTAAGTCTGTGACCCCAGAAACGATCTGTAAGAAGTCGGACAGTCGCTTGGCTTCCTGGGTGAGAAATTGAGTGAATTGAATCGAAAACTTTTCTCTGAAGGCTGGTCGGCAGAACTGGCTTGTTGGGCTGCGTACCCGTGAAGTAAACAATTGGTAAGCCTTCCCACAGACGGCATATGAACTTGGTTGGGTGACGGGCTATTGATCTTTGAATGTGAATGTCACCGCGTTGTTCAGTTCGCAGGAGAGTTGGCGTTAGTGCAGGTTCACTGAGTGCCACGGAGTTGACAGTGAATGGTGACGGCGAAGGTGGTTGTAGAGAGACGTCTGGCCTGGACAGGGCATCTGCAATGAAGTTCTGTTTGCCCTTGACGTGAAAGACGTCAAATTGCCATTCGCTTAGACGAGAAAGCTGTCTTTCCACTCTGGCAGGGTACTTGGCGATAGATGAAGTTGCGTTTCGAAGTGCGCTAACTAGTGGTGCATGATCTGTGAAAACAACAAATCTGCTACTGCCAATGATGCTGATAAAATGGCGCACTGCGTCGTGGATGGCGAGAAGTTCTCGGCCGAAAGTGTCGTACCTCGTTTCTACTGGTTGGAGAGTACGCGAGTAGAAACTGATAGGCTTCCGAACTCCGTCGATCTCTTGTTCCAAAGTGGCTCCAATAGCGAATTCAGAAGCATCTGTCGTGAGTAGAAATGGCTTTTCGAAATCTGGATGCGTTAGCATTGTGGCATTTGCTAACGAGTTGATGGCAAGTCGAAGTAATTCCTCGTCTTCGGATGACCAAGCAATGATGGAATTCTTGCTAAGTCCTTTTCGGTTCCGCAGGTGCCTGCACAAAGGATAAAGTTGTTTTGAAAGGCCTGGAAGGAACTTGCGATAATAGTTTAGTACTCCCAGGATTTTCTGCAAATCGCTCAAAGTCCTTGGTGACTTGATATTCTTGATTGAATTCGTCTTTGACGGCAACGGTTGAATACCTTGGGCCGTGATACGATGCCCTAAGAAGTCGACGGATGAAGTTGCAATCTGCGTCTTGTCACAGTTGATCTTGAGTCCGTGGTTGGATAAGCGTGAGAGGACATTTCGTAGATGTTTCGCATGAGATTCTAGATCTGGACTGAATACCATAATGTCATCGAGATATGACATACAATAAGCAGAGTCGTCGCGAAGTATGTTGTCTATGAATCTTTGAAATGTCTGAGTAGCACACTTAAGTCCAAAAGGCATGTAAAGATATTCAAAAAGGCCAAATGGAGTGATGACTGCAGTTTTCTCGATATCCTCTGGTGCTACCGGTATGTGATGGTACGCTTGTCTGAGGTCAATCACTGAGAAGAAATTGCTGCCGTTGAGTTTTTCAAGTAAAGTGTTGATATTTGGAATAGGATATGCATCAGATTTTGTCACTGAATTTAGCTTACGGTAGTCTCCACAGGCTCTGTACGATCCGTTTGATTTAGAGACTAAGTGCAGTGGTGACGCCCATGAACTTTTCGATGGTCTGATGATTCCCTCTTCCAAAAGCCTTGAGAATTCTTCTTGGGCAGCTTTCAGCTTAGCAGGAGCCAGTGGTCGCTTCTTGAGTGCAATAGGTTGTCCTTCTGTGACGATATGATGCATCGTGTTGGAGACTCGTAGCTCTGACTTGTTAAGATCGAAAAGCGATTTGTATTTTCGAAGAGCTGCTGATATCTCTGCTGAATGATGCACTGGGGTTGGCTGAATGACCTGTAACTCCAAACGCTCGGAGGCAAGTGTCCAAAAATGTTGTTCGAGTCCGGTGGAGGGGTCGATGATTTTTTGATTGGCAAGATCAACAATGAGCCGAAATTTTAGAAGGAAATCAAGGCCTATTATATTATGTGAGACCTTGGCAATGATGAAGTTGTGGGAAAATTCACGTCGTAGACCTATGTTGAGTGTGCGGTATTGGCAGCCATAAGTTGGTATGGGCTCGCCTGTAGCTGTTGCGAGAAGAACGCCTAGCGACATCTCGGCCATTGAATCACCTTTGAGAACTGAGACTGCCGCACCTGTGTCTACGATGAACTCTTCGCCAGTTTTGAAATCAAGAAGGTGCAGAAGTTCGTTGGGCTGTTTGGCCGGGTCATGCAAACAAGTAGGCTGGTGATTGCGACCGGCATTGTCTGTTTGGTTCTCTATGTGAAAAATTCGGCGTGGACGAAAAGAGTCGACAGGGATGTCGGATTGTAGTTGGCTTCTTCCCTGTAGCGCCGTTGATGCCGTTGATGTGCAGAAAGTACGGTCTTCTACTTCCTGCGCCAGACGTTTCCCGATACTGATGCACCCTTGTGCCTGCGGTCTGTTGTCCTCTCCGTCAGCTGTGGAAATTGACACTCATTCGGAAATTCTTCGGAACGACAAAGACAAACTTGGCAAGCATAAAAAACTTCTGGTGGTTATAACACCAGTTCTTTGGAGCATATTTATTAAAGGATTGCGGAGATCTCGATCGCCGCCTACCATTATAATTTGACTTGGAAACGAATTTTGGTCGAGCATTCACTTGATTTATCTCGGATTTGGTAATGGCCAATCCTTCTAGAACTTTGGCCATGTTCGCCACTGTTCTCTCTAAAGAGGAGATTCTATCATCTTGCGGGGGTGAAGAAAAGGATGATGGATTCACTTTGGGTTCCAAAACCCTATATTCTAACTCACATCTCTCAGATAAGTCATCTATAGAGAGAGTGTTGGGGAGCTGTCTGGCAAAGAGTTTTAATGTTTGGGGAAGATTGTTAATAAAAACAACCTTAGCCTCATGGTCAGAAATGTTGGTTTTATACCAACGTTTCCGTAATTCCCTCAGTATTTCGATGGGGCCAAGATTTGGCATATCTAACTGCGCATATTTGTTTATTATCTGCTCAGTTTCCGTGGGTCCAAGCAAGGATTCTACCTCGTTTTGTAGGCCCAAAATGGGATTAGGTAGCTTCCTAATGGCCTCAAGCTTAGGATAAATCCGTCGCTGCAATTCAGAAGGTAGTTTAGCAAAAACCTTCGACAGTTTTTGATGACTGTCATAATCAGGAAACGGGGAGAAAGCGGAGTCTACGCGCATAAAGAATAGCTCACTATCTCCATCCCAAACAGGAACATCAATATCTAAAATTGGACCTGACATTTTAACAATCTTACGGGATCTTAAAAGCATAAATTTATAAGCAATATGAAAATGTATAAATATACTTTAACGAAACGCTTACCCACAAACAGCTTCCACAGTTGAATGAGCGCAGAACAAAAGCACGTTTTGTACGTAGGAAAGATGAACAGAGGCCCCGTCGGCCTTTGATGCCAATGTATTATTATTTTCCACAGTTGAATGAGCGCAGAACAGTACGTACGGTGCCGTTTTGTACGTAGGAAAGATGAACAGAGGCTCCGTTTATTATTATTATACCCCCCAAAAAAATATTCACAAATCCACGAATATATACCCAACAGATTTCCCAGAAAACCACGATCAGGGTAAAGAAAACACAAATGTCAATCTATTTATCCCAAATAGATGAAAAAGGAAGTCAATTTTATTTATACCAAAAAAATCAGAACAATAATCAATATCCTGGCGCGGTCGCCAATTTTGTAAACGCCCCGGCTTCAAGTAAATGCCGTACGACGTTACAAACTCGGTTAAGGTGCTCTGAATAGAGATTAGTTACTGATATGGGGGCCCTTAACAGGGCCTTGGCGGCGTTCTCGTAAGTTATATCTATGTAAGTTGATGTTCTGTTCCTTGGGTGGACTCTGGTTGTGGTTCCTGCTGTTGTTATCACGATGTGGACGATTTGGTTGAAGTTCTGCATTAATTGGCTCGTCTTGCTGGTTGAAGAGCAACACGGTGAGTCACGAATGTTGCCAATTGTTGGTGAAACAAATCAATATCCAGCGTAGGTATTGACAGCCGACAGCACGCACATGTGTAACACGAGGCAGAACGCACATACGACACAACTGACTTGCATGGTAAATTACCGTGCTTAAATAGCATGCAATATGTCTACTTGCACACTATTGGTTAAACGTGGTTAAACGGCAATTTCGCTTTTTTCTCATTGGTGCAACGTAAATAAATTTGAATTTAATTTACGCAATATGTCGGCGATTGATTTGTGTCGTTACAAAACCGTTTTGGCATGATTTGAACGAATTTTATGGAGCAACAATTGCAGCACCCCATTTGGCGGAGAGACTGATTAACTTTGCGCAAATACTTGACTTTGAATTGTGCGCCATTTTGAGTTTTCGAGCATTTTTATCCTCTGTAGAGGCCCTTTGGTCACTGCCATAAGGGGGTCTCTTGGATGCCAGGCCCGGAAAATCCATATATGCGGAATGATCATCTATCTTGGAACACTTAAGTTCCTCTGAACTATCTCTTAAGCTACAATCCTTAAGTCCACTAGCCAACTGCTCTGTATCCTCAGTATTTAATAAACCAGACATGATATTATTAAATTACTTGTAATTTATATATTATATTAATTAAGTAAGCTTACCCGGATACGCTGATATCCACAGGATAGTTAAATACCCAAAGCAAATTTGTGGTTCTTTTCGCTGATAATTAAGAAGAACAAATCGACAAGAAGATTACAAAGTTTTATTCACAAAGAGTCGGAGATGGAACCACGCAGTGTCCCGCTAGTGCAATTCAGAAACTCAGATCAAAAACTCTCTCATTTTTCTTCGACAAGACAAGTTCAAAACTTCGACAATATGAACAAAAGAACTTCCAAAAAAATTACAATATTTTTTCAAAAATTACAATATTGTTTTACGAAACCAGCGATAACATCAAATGTCCAAAAATAAAAATTGATTTATTTTTATATGAGAGGTTGATTGGTGTCCAATAATTAATTTAAACTCTACATACACCCTCATGTTTAAGATGACTAACCATACATGATGTAGTCTTCATTCTTCGGTTTCTTGATGATTCTTCCAGACCGAGTTTCAACAAGTTGTGCTGGTACTTCACCAGATTTCATATTCATATCACATTGTTCTTTATTTTCAGTTGTCTTGGTTTTAATCTTTACTTCTTTATCCATATTTATTCGACTCTTCGTTTTCTCCCCAATTTCTGAGTCACATCTCGCCTCAACTTCTGGGTACTTCGGTGAATACTGTTCCTCAGTCTCCTCCTCCGTCCAAATAAACTGTCGAATACAGCGATCCAGTGTTACACATTCTACAGTGCCATTTACTTCGATAAATGCATTTTTCTCAGTCATATGATTGACTTTAAATGGCCCCTTATAGAATGGAGTCAGACAATTCTGTCTGTTTTCGTTAGTTATATATACATGCGATGCCAGCTTTAAATCTGAAGATACATAGCATTTGGACTTTGGACTTCTAGTTTTGGTTGGAGCTAAACGACTCATTTTATCTCTCAATGCTCCAACAAACCAATCTACTGAACTAGAGGCCCAATCGAGACAACTTGGAGCTTCTATTAGAAGATCTCCAGGTAACCTCAATGGCTCTCCATAAACAAGTTCTGCTATGGATGTTCCTAACTGAACTCTGTATCTGTTTCGCGTTGCCAACAAAACTATGGGCAAATCATGTATCCAACTGGATCCACCGGTGCAGCGTAATGCAGCCTTCAGCTCCCTGTGCAGTGTCTCAACCATCCCATTAGCTCTGGGATTATAAGCACATGTGTGTCTTACTTCTATCCCCATTGTATTCAATGATCTGATAAACAGTTCAGACATAAACTGACTACCACGATCAGTAGTTACCCTTACCGGTACACCATATCGCGACACCCAATTATGCAAGAACATAAGTAAGACCTCTTCGAGCTGCCATGTCCTTCAGGATTGCTACCTCAAACTGACGACTGAACCGATCGCCCATCGTGAGTAAATACTTTTGGCCAGAAATCTCAGGCATTTCTACTATATCAATATGAACATGCATGAACCGACCCGCTGGTATACCAATCGTTTTAATTTCAGTTTTGGTATGACGCCAAACTTTACAAGTTTGACACCGGGCACATGTCCTTACCCAGGCTCTTATGTCTTTCGACATCTTTGGCCATACATATCTATCAGTGACCATCCTGATAGTTGCCTTAATGGAAGGATGACTGAATTCATGTAGCTGCTGAATTACCTTATACCTTAATTCTAACGGTACATAAGGTCTAGGTGGGCTCCTGGAGATTTCACATAATAACCACTTATCTCCAATCTTCCTGCGTGTATATGCAGGATTCTTTTCCAACACAGCTACTAAAGGATCAAGACCTTGTGCTTCCACCAATTGCTGGACAAAATCATTAGAAGATACAATAGAGCATACGAGTGACTCTGAACGAATCATATCTTCAGCTGATACGTCTGGTCTACTGAGAGTATCTGCCACCACATTCTCTCTTCCTGAGATATGACTAATGATAAAATCAAATTCTGCGAGTCGGGTTATTCTGTGAATTCACCCGCCGAGAATAATTTAGCCTATTCGCTTTCCCAAGGATACTCAACAACGGTTTATGATCAGTTAATATCATAAACTGATGTCCATCTAGGTAGTGCTCAAAATGCAACACTGCAGAATAAACCGCTAGTAACTCCTTTCCAAGCGTATCATATCGCTTCTCGCGATCTTGGAGTTTCCGACTATAGAATCCAATCGGCTTGACTATACCATTTTCCCGTTGATGTAACACTGCTCCTATGGCTACATCAGAAGCATCTGTGACCAGCTCAAACGGCTTAGTCCAATCCACAGGTGCTAATGTGGTTATTTGGCTTAACAGATCTTTGGCCCTCTGGAATTTTTCCTTGTCGTCTTGGCTAAAATTAATAGGCCAGGACTTCTTGATCGTGCTCCGTTCACGAACTAAATGTCGAGTTAGCGACCCCAAAATTCCAGCTAAACCTGGTATGAACCGACGATAGTAGCTAATCATGCCCAAAAATCTACGCAACTGGCGTTACAGTTCTCGGTTCTGGCACATCCTTGATTGCTTGTACCTTGTCTTCCAAGGGCTTGATTCCATCCTGGGAAATGGTGTGTCCACGTTATTTTACGGTAGAGCAACCAATCCTGCTCTTTTCTGGTTTCACTACCATTTGAACGCCTACAAATTCCTTCTTCTCTCAACCGCTTAAATTCTTCAATGGTAACCTGCAACTAGTGTTGTGCTAACGGTTGAGACTTCGGCGAACAAGGTAGTGGCTCCACCAACTCGATTTGGTGTTCTATGCCTGTCTTTAAACCCTTGCGTCTTAAGCATTGAATGGCAGAAACACGGCCAGGTGTTTCTCGATGACATCCGCCAAGTCATCGGCGACGACGCGTCTGGGTAGTCTCACTGACCTAACTACTGAGGTCCCAGTCTCAGCATATGTCACTATGCCAGTGCTTTGTCCAATGGTCGTAGATTTGGGATCTAAAGCGAGATTAAAATGGATCAAAAAGTCCATCCCAATGATGTTATCCTTTATATCAGCGACCAGAAAATTCCACGTAAATGGAGATTTCTGCCCCAATGTCACTGACAGTTCTTTAACTCCCTTAACCTCAATTGGACTTCCATTAGCAGCCCATAGTTGGTAATCGAATGTGGGGCTATCAATTTCCACCACATCGGATCGAACTATGCTCACCTCTGCACCCGTGTCTATTAAGAAGTTTAACCCAGGAAGTTTATATGTTATAACGCACTTATTGTTGCTATAACCAGCAACCTCTTTAAGATTACCATCCAGCCGAAATCTAACAGATTTACGGACTGTATTACCGCGCGTCTCTTCCATCGAAGCTTCCGAACCTAACTTCGATGATTTTAGTATGCCTCGAATATGCATTCCTTGGAGCCTTGCATGCGCAACCCCCTACGGCTCCTATTAGCGAGGGGCTTCATTAGTTTTCCGGCAGCTTCGACCAGGCTACAGGAAGACTACTTCCTTTCCATCGGGGACCACGCATCTTTGGAAACGTGCATCCCCTTCCTGACATTTTCCAAACTCGGCGTATTTGCGATGCGATATGCACTACTCGCGTGGTCCTTGTACACTCTCACTCGATTCGTCTATGCAATGCTTGGAATTTGAACGTTGATTTCTAGAATTTACCCTACTTCTGTTGGAACTTTCCTTGTTGTTTTTTATCCAACCCACATCCCTGCGGAGGGTACTAAATTCATTCTCTATGGTCAGGAGACTCTCTGAGAGATGTCTGAGTTGCTGCTCCAGGCGTGAATCTGCGGTTACTGCATACACCTTAGGTTCCTTCTGACGATACACTTTGTCCAACCCTTTGAGCTTCTTGGGCCACTCTAGTTCCAATGTATCATAGACATCCAAGGTGGCTCTTAGTCTAGCAGGCGATTCTGCTACAAATATACTATTTATAACTTCCTCAGATATATCAAGCCTCGATGGAGTTTGACATAAGTCTGTCATAAAGTTCAGATGGAAGTTGATTTCCCATCTTCTCCTGACGTGACAAGTCAGTCATCCGTTCAATCCTCTCGGGTTGATATCGTCCATGGAGTTCTTCTACTAGAAGCTCAAATGCATTTTCTGGTTTGTTCCTCAGTAACACAATTTCTGAGTCTTAATAGATTCTTTTTTAATGGCTCAGGTAAGCACCACTCAGGCCGAGTCAAACCTTTCTATAGGGTCGGTCATCCGCTTTAGTTTAAAATAAAATTTTGCTTCTTCGACCCATTCAGAAAGGTTGTCTGTGTCTGTACATGGTGAGCTTAACATTGCTATCCATAGAATTGCGGCAAAAACGATCATCTACATTATATATTTCCACATAAAGGATCCTGGCCTTTTGGTTACTGCCATAAAGGGGTCTATTGGATGCCAGGCCCGGAAAATCCATATATATGCGGAATGATCATCTATCTTGGAACACTTAAGTTCCTCTGAACTATCTCTTAAGCTACAATCCTTAAGTCCACTAGCCAACTGCTCTGTATCCTCAGTATTTTATAAACCAGACATGATATTATTAAATTACTTGTAATTTATATATTATATTAATTAAGTAAGTTTACCCGGATACGCTGATATCCACAGGATAGTTAAATACCCAAAGCAAACTTGTGGTTCTTTTCGCTGATCATCAAGAAGAACAAATCGACAAAAAGATTACAAAGTTTTATTCACAAAAAGTCGGAGAGGGAATCACGCAGTGTCCCGCTGGTGCAATTCAGAAACTCAGATTAAAAACTCCCTCATTTTTCTTCGACAAGACAAGTTCAAAACTTCGACAATATGAACAAAAGAACTTCCAAAATAATTACAATATTTTTTCAAAAATTACAATATTGTTTTACGAAACCAGCGATAACATCAAATGTCCAAAAATAAAACTTGATTTATTTTTTGTATGAGAGGTTGATTGGTGTCCAATAATTAATTTAACCTCTACACCTCGACTGGTTGTATCAGCTTTGGCCTGCTGCAATTGTCACATTTTTCTTCATTAAAAACTGATCAATTTCTACAATATATTCCTGCTTATACTGTATTATACTTTTATTGATGAACGCATAGAAAGGACGTTCTGGAACAGGTAATTTAATAATACTGTTGTTCACGTCTATTTCTTTCCAGATTATTTGTTTGGGTGTTTTGTACGAGACGGGTTTTACATCCCGATTTGCCTAACATTAAATATCTATTTAATAATTAAATTTCATAGACATGGATGCAGATCTTAAATTTGAGGACACGAGCAAGTTAGCGCAAGATATTGCCGATTTGAATTTAGCAGATGCAAATGGAGATATAAGCATATTCAGACTCTACTGTAAATTTTAGGACTTCAAGCGATCTGGCATCTATGGGGTTCTCAGACACGAATAGGTTAGGAGCCTCTACATAATTTGGCTACCGGGCCAGTCCAAGAATTTTAAGTCTATCGCAGTATAAATCTGAAAAACATTCAAGTTGGGTCGGAGAAGCCCAAATGATATTTAGTGCTTATAATATTGTAAATCCTATGGAGAAATGTGTTGCAGCATGGATGGAATTGCCAGAAAATTTGCGAATGGCCTTGGAAAATTTCAGAGACAGAACTGTGAAAGAAAAGCCGCACAATGCATTTAAGTTATTAATGGCTGAAATTCAACAGATATATCAGCCTGAAAGATCGGCGCAAATGTGCGAACTATTTCGCTTAGAAAAAATGGGGCATCAATTACCGTCCGAATTTTACGAACGCCTTTGCACAAAAGCTTCGATGTTGTATATATCCAGAGTTGTAGTCAACTCCATTTTCACAGCTGAGCTACCAATACGGCTTAGAACCACATTGGAAGTATTTGACACGATGAGCATTGATTGGCCAACAAAACTCAGAGGGTTAGATGGGGTGTATAAACAGCAGGAACCACAAGTACATGCAGTAATAGCAGATTCTGTCACGGTGCAGCCAGTCAGGGCGGAGGCCGAAAACAACCTGGCTTTACAAGAAACCTTGCGTTTCTTATGTAGAGAAGTTGCTAGTATACGTCGTGACATTTCGCAACTTCAGTGTCAGGATACGTATACTAGACGTCGAGGGAGTCACTCGCGCCAACGCTTCGAAGGGCCACACGGATGGTGTAAGGCACATTGCGAATAAGGACGCAGTGCGAAGTGCCAAGGTGAAAATTGTATATACCCGCGATTAGGTGGGCCCAAATGGAAAGGAAACACATAACCGATAGAGAAATCAATCACCGGGAAAAGCATAAAACCCCCGCTAGTAGGAGCCGTAGGAGGGGGGTTCCAGTGCAAATGCTCCTAGATATGCCTTTAAAAGGCACACTCAAGGCAAAGGATAAAAAGGAGACAGGACCAGTTAGCACCGATGCAGAAGGCAAGAGAGTCCGATTCTTACTAAGCGGAGATCTGGAAAACATTGCCGGATTGTCCAGCAACAGGCTTATGATCAGTAAATATCGAAAACTGATGACCATCTAGGTAGTGCTCAAAATGCAGCGCTGCAGAATAAACCTCTAGTTACTACTTTCCAAGTGTGTCACATCGCTTCTCACGATCTCAATGTTTCCGACTATAGAATCCTATCGGCTTGACTATACCATTATCCCTCTGATGTAACACTGCCGGAATGGCTACATCGAAAGCATCTTTGACCAGCCCAATCGGCTTAGTCCAATCCATGGGTGCTAATGTGGTAACATGGCTTAACAGATCTTTTGCCCATTGGAAATTCTCCTTGTCGTCATGGCTAAAATTAACAGGCCAGGACTTCTTGGTCTTGCTCCGTTGACGAGCTAAATGTCGAGTCAATGAACCTAAAATTCCAGCTAAACCTGGTATAAAACAACGATAATAGCTAATCATCCCCAAAAATCTACGCAAGTGACGTGCAGTTATGGGTTTTGACACATCTTTGATTGCTTGGGTTTGATTCCATCCTTGGAAATGGAGTTTCTAAGAAATTCAACAGTAAAGCAACCAATCTTGCTCTTTTTTGCTTTCCTACCAACACATAATATTCCAGCTCAGATAAAACGATGTCCAAGTGCTCCCGGTATTCCACCCTAGATTGACCATATATATATATATATATATATATATATATATATATATATCAAATGGAAATCTTGAAGAACTTCCTCCAACAGACGCTGGAATGTCTGAATTGGATTCTTCAAAACAAAAAGGCATGCACATGAATTCATGCGATCCACCTACAGGAAATTGCACTGCGATAAGCGGTATAGATTCTGCCTCCATAGTCACATGAAAATATGCTTTCCGCAGATCTAACGTAGTATAAAACTCATATCCCATTACATCTCTAAACAAAATACTCTGGTTCGGTACCGGATACGAATCACCTTTTGTTACCGAGTTCAATAGACGATAGATACCACAAACCCTAAATTGATCTGGTTCAGGTTTGGGAACTACCACTATTGGAGATGCACAGTTGTAATTTGAACGCCTATAATTTCTTTCTTCCCTCAGCCTGCTGCTTATGCTGTGCTAACGGTTGAGCCTTCGGTAAACAGGGTATTGGTTCCACCAACTCGATTTGGAGTTTTATGCCTTTCTTCAAACCCTTCCTCTTATCATTGAATGGTGGAGAAACGCCAGGTGTTTGTCGATGACATCCACCAAGTCATCGGTGACGACGGGTCTGGGTAATATCACTGACCTAACTACTGAGATCACAGTCTCAGCATAAGTTACAAACCAAGTGACTTGTCCAATGGTCCTAAATGTCGGGTCTAAATCGAGATTAAAATGGATCGAAAAATCCATCCCAATGATGTTATTCTTTATATCCGTGATCAGAAAATTTCATGTAATTGGCTATTTCAGCCCCAATATCACTGATAAATCTTAAACTCCCTTAACCACAATTGGGTTTCCATTGGCAGTCCATAATTTATAATCGAATGTGGGGCTATCAATTTCCATCACATCGGATCGAACTATGCTCACCTATACACCCATATCTATCAGGAAGTTTAACCTATTTAATTCATCTGCTATAAAGAACTTATTGTTGCTATAAACTGCAACCTTTTTGAGATTTTCTTCCAGCCGAAATCTAACAGATTTACGGACTGAATTACTGCGCATACTTCGATAGAAGCTTTCGAACCTAACTTAGATGAGTTAACGATGCCTCGAATGTGCATATGTAGGAGCCTTTCAAGCGCACCCCCTACAGCTCCTACTATCGGGGTTTCTAGTAATTTTACGGCGGCTTAAACCAGGCCACAGGACAATTGCTTCCTTTACATCGGGGACCAACCAAGAATGGAAACCTGCATCCTTCACCCTGACAATTTCCAAACCCGGCGTATTTACGATGCGAAATGGACCACTCACGTGGTCTTTGATTACCCTCAAGCGATTCGCCTCTCCAGTGCGTGGAAGTTGAACTTTGACCACGAGAGTTCACCCTAACTCTTTTGGAATTTTGCATTTTGTGTTTCATCCAACCCGCATCCCGTCGGAGAGTACTTAATTCATTCTCTACGATCAAGCGGCTCTCTGAGAGATGTCTGAGTTGCTGCTCAAGGCGTGAAACAGCTGTTACTGCATACAGCTTGTGCTTTATCTGGCGATACATTTTGTTCAACCCTTTGAGCTTCTTTGGCCACTCTAGTTCCAATGTATCATATACATTCGAAGTGGTTCTTAATCTAACAGTCAATTCTGCTACAAATATACTGTTTGTAACTTCGTCATAAATATCAAACCCAATGGAACTTGAAATAAGTTTGTCATAAAATTCAAATGGGAGTTGATTTCCTAACTTTTCCTGACGTAATAAGTCAGTCATCCGTTCTATCCTCACGGGTTGACATTGTCCATTAAGTTCTTCATCCAGGTTCGTTCTCGGTGACAAATTTTTTGAGTCTAACTAGATTCGGTTTTACAGGCCCAGGCAAATACCACCAGGCGGTGGCAAACCTTTCTGTAAGGTTTGTCATTCTGCTTAGTTGTAAAAGAATTTTGCATTTTCGACACATTCAGGTCTGTACATGGTGAGGTTAACATTGCTATCCATGGAATTGCAGCAAAAACGATCATTTATATCACATCTTCCCGCATAGAGAATCCTGGCGCGGTCGCCATCTTTTGTAGAGACCCTTTGGTCACTTCCATAAGAGATCCTCTGAGATACCAAGCTCGGATAATCCATATATGCGGTATGATCATCAAATTTAGAATAACTAAATCCAGAACCATTCAGCAAAGCGTACCACGCAACGCAAAATCTCCACCAGACTCTTGTATTAATTACTAAATACCAGTAAAAACCTTCGACAATATGTACAATTTTTTTAAAAACACAATATTGTTTTATGAAACCAGCGATAAAATCAAATGTCAAAAAAATAAAATTTGATTTATTTTTATATGAGGTGTTAATTGATGTCAAATAAATTAATTAACCTCCACACAGCTTATGCTGAGAAAAATTGAAAGAATAATTAGGTGCTCTAAGAAAACAAGGCGCTAATAAATATAAATACCCTACAGAACGTTAGAAATTTACAACAGTATATACTGGAATCTCATCGCCGCTACTTGGAATCCAACGAGAAAAGTATTTGAAAAATAAGCCATAAACTTGAGAGAGGATTGTTTTTGCGAACCCGCATTAATTAAAATAACCTGATCTGCGTTTTGACTAACGCAGCTTGCATTGTTCTAGTAATTTTCGTTTTGCAATATATTTTGACTAAACTTATCGATAGCCTTCATCAGTTGCAATATACCTCACAAGTTTAACAAACGAAACTAATGAAGAAAAGCTCAAGCTTGCTTCATCGATAATAAAGCTATTATTACGTATATCATCAATTATTCTATAAATGCGACTAAATTAAAAGACCGTTTTTTGCCCTAATGATGATAATTGTATCCAAATAGATAAAGCGTATGCAGTAATATTATTGCTGGCTGTTCAGCTGTTGATAAAGCTTATATCAAAATTATCAAGATTTTCTTATCTATACGAGGCTTAATGGATATATTTGTCTGATGTGATATATTCTATATATTGTACATTTTTAATAGTATTATCTACTTGATGGAACATGTGTGGTTTGAATCCAAACAAAGATATACTATGCTATTCTATTCTAAAACTACTAATAAATCCGGAGAAGAATTGTTGAATATACCAGCAAATGCAAATTTGGCTCGTAACGCCAAACAAAACCAGTTAATATTATTTATTCTGGATGAGAATTCTGAATGTTATAACCGAAAATACAACTGAAGCCGAAAACATAAACTGTAACAGGGTGTGTCGCCCGAGACCTGTCGTTATAAAGCTATCCCAACGACCAGCGAACATACAATCTGAGGCAATGATGAAATATAGGTGAGTAACTCTAATTTCCACTATATTTTCCTAGGAAATGATAACACCTTTCTACAAAGGAAATTAGCAACAGCAAAGAAGTTGAAGAATAACTGAGAACATAGACAATCAAAACCAATGGAAAAGATCATACGAAGTCTGCCAATAGATAAGAAAATTAAAAAAAACTTAGAATTGCTTGTGAATATATTGAAAACTGGTGAAACGAGACATGTTGTAACACGCGGCTCCGCGTTACAACCCAACGATGTTCGATTTTGACAAATACAGTGCTCTTTAAGGTCAAACAATCTAACTCTGTTCTTACACAATATTTCTCTTAACTGTGATTTTAGAAACAATCTCTGTTATTTTCAAGCAGTTTTAATTGAGATTTCTTGAACTGCAATTTTATTTGTAATTAATAGGGTTGTTTATTAAATATACAGAACCGCGCGCGATACGCATGGAACACGCGGTGGATTATTGTGTCACAGTGGATTCATTTCGCTCAGTTGGATTATTCGCAGTTTACGCGAGGGATTTACTGTTCACATTTAACTATGCCTATCCGAATTTCAGAGAATAATGGATTATTATAATGACATAAGTTAAAAGCATAGCAAACAGTGAACTAATTATTTGTGAATCTTTGTCATTGAAGTCTTTACACGAATTTCATCAATTCATTTCAGTGACAACTTTTAACAGTGACTATGTTCATATCATCATGTATTTTCAATCGGTTGCATATATTCATTTCAATTCAGACATTTGTGAAGGAATAATTGCTTGTGTGTAAGATACATGCAAATTTGTCAAATAGCGTTCATTTTACCACCGTCTAGATGCATGGACAATTTTGTTTAACTGTGACTTGTGCATGAAACATTCATCTTGGTGAATACTGTTTTAACTTTTGCCGTCTAGAGTACGGACAATTTAGTTTGACTGTGACTGGTGTTTAAGACATTCATTTGTGTTAAAATTTAATTTTATTGCCGTCTAGAGCACGGTCAATTTTGACTAACTATGATTTCATATGCGAAACCATTTACAATACATGTGTGATCCTTCACATTAGTCTTCTCACATCACCCATCGGGAAAAGGCCGGGGATTAATCATGTGCACGGATCTCCACAGCCGCTACCAAACTAATGTAGGGAATGATAAATCTCGCAAAAGTCTCCTACAATGTATTCATTGAATATTCAATATCGTAAAAAACAAGTAACACGTTACATACACATTATTTTATGCAAATTTTTTAAGTAAAGGCCATATTTCTATTTAAATAATTAGAAAACTTGATAGACCTGAATCTCAAAATCTTACATTATTCCATGAAAAGTTAATTGATGTTCGAGACAATTATACAACTGTTAAGAAATTAGCCGCTGCATTTGGGAATGGATATGTTTGACCTCATTTGATAAATTTATTTCTCACAAGCACAAGTTTATTAAAAATTCTTCCGGAAATCGTGCACACATTTTTAACATAAACTAATATTTCCGATAAAATTTATTCATAAATACATATATCATATTGTCATTATTAAATAAATTTGTACAGATAATTTCTTGAAGCGGCAATAAAACAGTTTAATTCATTATTATAACTTTCTCAGTCGACTACCCTATGAAAGAGCTGTAAGCTTCAAAGACACTTGGTCAAGCGTAATCATTTGTACATGTAGGATCTATGTGAACGCTGAAAAAGTTTGTGGTACTTATTCGCAAAAGAACCGTCCAGGAAAGCTTACAGATGATTACGAGTGCTCCACATTCTTCTAAAAAATTTGATCGTTCCTCTCCAGGCGATTGAGTATATAATATTTGTTTGTAGAATAAGTAATTATTCCTGAAATAAATCGATAATTATTTATACATTTTACTAACCTACGGTAACGAAACAAATATTTCGTGTAAAACCTAAAATATTACTTTTAACGGATATCCTATATATGCGTAATGATCATCTCAGTTAGAACAATTAAATTCCTCAAAATTTACTGCTATTATCCATTATATCATAATATGAATGTATTACAATATTTTTATTACAAAAAAGTGCGTACGCTCACCGTCCTACTGATTATTGCAGTTTGCTCTTCCGGCAAGGAACACTTTGAAATAGAATATCCACAATTTTTACCTAAAGCGATTTTGATATCTTTTCCGTAATATCAATAAGAATAATAAATTAATGTCAATTTCATAGGCTGGATCACTATAAATGAGAGTTCGATATGACCAGAGAGCTAGAGTGTGTGCGCTCGATGATATTCGTAGCGAATGTGTAATTTGTAACTGATGAAGTTGCTTTATGCATGATAGTGACCTATACCATGAAAAGAAGCCGATGACTACTTAATGTTGCTAAACAAGGCGTTAGCTATAGATAGTTGGTCATACGATAATAGACTGTGTGAGCCATACGTTTCAACAGTACGATTTAAAATAATATATGAAAATCAAGTGATAAGGGGAAATGTTTACACGAACCTTGCAGCAGAGATTTAATAATACCAAAGAACCGTTCAAAAATGTCACACAATTGTTAGCTTAAAACAGCTGTTCATACCACGTCTGTAAGGGAAAGGTAATGAATCATGAGGATCCATGGGATCACGTGAAATAGAGAAAAAGTGGTACGCAGAAAGTTAAAATTTGATACATAGAATAAAGAAAAATTAATGTGAAAATAATTATCAGCAACATGTAATGCAAAGCAATCTATGACTACGTTGAGATTGTAGACATATGGTGCCTGAAGCGTGTATAGAAAGTTGTACGTCGCCAGGATCAGGCAGTCGATAAAAGGTTTCAACCTGTCTATGTCTACCGAAGTAGGTGTCTAAACTTGGCGTGGTATTGAAGTATATCGACTGTCTGAAAAAAATCGAGTATGGACGGCGATATTTTGGTTGTAAAGGCGCAAGAATAGCGGCGTAAATTACGAGTATTCTCTTGCAGCTGCGGAGGTGCGGGTAAACAAAAACTGGCCGAGGAATGTGTCTCGGCTGCTGGTCAGACATGTCACCGAAATGAAGTTAAAAGCGAGAAGCTTCGACTTGTGGCGTCATCCTCTGCGGGTAGTAAACGTCGGACCTGGCTAGGGAGGCGCAGGTCCATGGCATAGAAGAGTTGTCCCGCAGAAGATTGGAAAGATTCACGTATACTGGAACGCATAGCAAGTAAGACTAAAGGTAAGGTATCGACCCAGTTGCTATTAATGGACACTCGGAGACCCATCGCTTAGCGTTCTGCCTGAGTCTATGATACCAGAAACGATATGCAAGATGTTTGACAGTCGCTTTACTCCCTGGATGAAAATGTGAGTGGATGAATTTGAAAATATTCTCTGAAGGTTGGTCGACAGAACTGGCTTGTTGGGCTAGTACCCGTGAAGTCAACAATGGGTAAATTTTTCCAAAGTCGACATACGAACTTGGTGAGGTGACGAGCTAATGATCTTTGAATATGAGTTTCACTGTACTGGGTTTGTGTTAGTTGAGATTCACTGAGAGTTAGGGAGTTGACTGAGAATGGCGAAGGTGAAAGTGGTTGTAGCGAGACGTCTAGCCTGGAAAGTTTGTCTGCTATAATATTTGGTTGTCCCTTAACATGAAAGATTTCGTATTTCCATTTGCTCAGTCGTGGCAGCTGCCTTTTTACTAAAGCAGGGTACTTTGCGGTGGGTGAAGTCGCATTCCGTAGTACGTTAACTAGTGGTGCATCATCTGTAAAAACACCAAAACTGCTGTTTCCAATAATACCGATGAAGTGACGCATTGCGTCATGGATGGCGAGGAGTTTTTGACTTAAAAAGTCATATCTGGCTTCTACTGGTTGCAGAGTATGCGAGAAAAACTAATAAGTTTCCGAACACCGTCGATCTCTTGTTCCACAGTGGCCCCAAAAGAAAATTCAGAAGCAGCTACCGGAATGTTGTGGTAGGCTTGTCTGAGGTCATTCACTGAAAAATCATTGGTGCTGCTGTGTTTTTCAAGCAAGATGTTTATATTAGGAATGAGATATACTGTAACGCGCGGCTCCGCTTTACAACATATCCTGTTCACCTTAGGGTCACATGTGCTAATTTTGGTTTTAGACAATCATTCTCCTAACTATGATTTAGAAACAATCTCTGATAGTTTCAAGCAGTTTTAGTTGAGATTTCTGTAGCTGCAATTTTATTTTTAATTAATCGGGTTTTGTTTAAAAACAACGCACACCCGCGCATAACACGCCAGTAGCATAAAGTGAATTACTGTGTCTAAGCTGTCAAAGCCAAGATTTACATGTATGTGAGTTCTTGATCGATTATCAGTGACTCCAAAACTATACTGCTAAGGTACTCTGGATTTATTAATTTTAATCTAGGACTTACAGCTTATGTGCTTATAGTTTAACTTTGTGTTAACAATATTTTATTTTGTTGTCGTACAAAGCACGGTCAATTTTGACTATCTTTAAACTTTAATTTACTTTTTACTATTGTTCATAATACAGGTATGGTACTCGACTTTGCCTTCTTTCATCACGACACTGGGGTAGAAAGTGAGACTGATTTCAAGCACGGCACCCGAAACCGATTTTTTTCGACGTCAGCTACCAGGCATATGTAGGAATAACATGGCATCGATAAATATACCGCTACCTCCGAAAAAAAACCTACAGTACAGAATTTAGCTTTCGATAATCCCCACGGGCGCTTTATGATCCGTTTGATTTGGAGAACAAGTGCAATGGTAATGCCTATGAACTTTTCGATGGTCAGATTATTCCCTCTTCCAATAGACTTGAAAACTCTTCATGGGAAGCTTACAGTTAAGCAGATGAAAGGTGGTCGCTTTTTGAATGCGATGGGTTGTACTTTTGTGACGATATGATATCTCTGTTGAATGATGCACTGGGGTTGGCTGAATGACATGTAACGCTAAAATTTCGGAGGCGAGTGTCCAATAACTTTGCACAAGTTGTATGAGAATATGGCGACGATGAATTTGTGAGAAAATTCACGTCGTAGACCTATGTTGAGTGTGCGATACCGACAAGCATAAGAATAATTGGCTCTCCTTTAGTTGTTTCATGTAGAATGCCTAGATACATCTCGGCCATGGAATCACCCTTGAAAACTGAAACTGTTGTACCTGTTTCCGCAATGAATTCTTCTGCAGTTTTGAAATCTAGAAGATACAGAAGTTCATTGCGTTTTTAGGTCGGGTCACATAGGTAAACGAATTGGTCATTGCAAATGACATTATCGGTTTTGTTGTTCATTTGGCATATTCTACATGTACGGCAAAAGTCAACATAAATTGCAGCTATAGGCATTTGAAAATTTGTGCAGGAGGAATAGAAACTGTTGTCTTGTTGTTGATTGTGGTCATCTAACGAAAGAAACTGGCATCCGTTTGATAAATTCTCCAATAAATGGGAGCAATTTTGACATTTATAGAAGTACTTTTTGTGCTTATAACATCAATTTTAAGAGAATATTGCCTAATTGATTTAGGTGGTCTCCATTGTGGTTTATAATGTTTTAGACGGCGGTTTTATTAGAATTTGTCCTATTTATGATGATTCTTTCAAGGATTTCACTTAAATTTGAAATACATCTCTCCAAAGTGGAAAGCGTAACGTCATCAAATGTGAGACCGCGGATGGACACTTAACTAGCCTAGAAATTAGGATATTCATGTTTGAAAATGACTTACAGGACATTCAAATGCATAAAAGGACTTTAAAAATTGTATTAAAAATACAAAACATACGTGTCCTGTAAATATTAAAAATTACAATTAAGCGCTTACCAAAATCTGCTTCCAAAGTTTTAACACAAATTGAAATGCAGAATGTAGTACAAAAGCACGTAGACAAGAAAAGTTGTGCCCTTTAAATACGGAAGACATTGTCTAAGAAATATTCACAAAAAGGATTGAAAGACCAGAATGATCTGGTGTCGCAAAACTTGGTATTAGATGTGCTACTGTTCATTTTAATGTACACCACAAATTCCCGTCAGAAGAGAAATTTATTCGGTTTATAATTATTGCTCAAAGATTTGTATTATCAAAAACCTTTTAACAGCAGTACTGCTCTCCGATCCTGGCGCGGTCACCAATTTTTAAATGCACCAGCTAGAATTAAATGCCGTGCGGCGTTACAAGAAGAAAAACGTATTCTGAGAGAGCAGCTACTGTGGGTGGCCCTTAACAGGATCAGAAAATTGTTCACAGGAAAACGCCGTGAAATTTTTTTTATGTTGCAGGGGCCATAGTTTCTAGAAGCCTTTCCACATACTGAATCTGTTTTCCGGTTCGATGTCTGGTGTTCTTTTGTGTACACACATCGGAATAAGTAGAATGGTCAAAGCCGAATGTGTGAGTTGCTGTTCGAAGGCTTTGAATAGTTTTGTTGAAGATCTGTGGCAACACCGTGGTGGCTGACACATGTAGAAATCCAATTAAAGAAGATCGATTTCGTATGTCTAATTGGTGCAGTAACAAAAAATTTCCATGACTAAACACTAAGCGACAGAAATGACAGCTAACGAGGTAAATCCAAGTCGTAGACCGCCAAGATAAGAAAGCTGACAGAAACCACACCCTTAGCGAGCAAAGCAGAGATTGTGTTGACTGGTTATTGCCAGATCGTGAGTGGTCCCTATAATTAACACATTAGAATAGGATAAGCTTATATTTTTCTTTCCCCGCATCTGCTAAAATTCAAAACCTGTGTTGAGGCCCCTAACCTATTGGTGTTTGTAAGCCCCCTAGATGCCAGTTCGCTAGAAGTCCCTAACATTCACAGTAGAGTCTGTTTTGCCTACATTGTTATCTGTGTCAATAAGATTTAAGTCCATTAGGTCCTGCCCTAAATGAAATACATCTTCTAATTTAATATCGGCATTCATGATCAAGAATTATGATACTTAAATTGACAATTATTTTATCCGTTTGGAAGGTGAAAGTTGGAAAGCTATATCTTCAGCAATAATCTGCTTTGATGTGTACGTGACCCACAATAATAAATAAATTACCTGTTCCAAGACTCCTCCTCAGTGTTTTATTATATCAGAACACAAGGCAAGTGTTGAAAGTTGTATATTGTGCAATGTTGTAATCGTTTATTATGGAGAGAAATGTTAAAAAATGCAGCAAACGAAAATCTACAACCAGCTCGGAAGCACGATACTCAAAAACTGAAAATAGCGCACAATTATAAAAATCAAGTCTTTAAACAAAGAATGTTCTGGAAAATAAAAAGAAAAAATTCTTTTTAAATAAAGTTGTTACAATCAGCTATGGTGGTTTAAATTTATCATTCAAGGTCATTTTATAAAAGGCGGAGGATTCAACATCCTCTACACACACCACCTTCTCAAAAAAGAGAGGAACGACTAATAGTAGATGTAATCATCGTTCTTCGGCTGACGTAGTATTCTTCCAGATCGTTTTGTGCATACTGGCGCCCCTGACGTCGTCATCTCGCCCGATATAACATTCGCTGGTTCTTCAATGTCATCTGGTGCCGACAAATAATTTTCATGTTGTGATTCAGTAGAATAAGATTTTGATAAGTTGGACAACGGTTTTTCAAATTGCTGCATTTCATTATGTGTCTGCAAGATGGGATTGCACACCTCAGATTCGCCCATGGAACGGTCATTCAACGCATCTTTTAATTCGGTCACACCATCAATCCAGATAAACTGGGGAATACAGCGATCCAACGTAACACAATCCTCAATGCCATTTATTTCTATGATGACATTCTTATCAGTCATCCTCTTGACCTTGTATGGTCCTTTGTAAAATGGTGTTAGGCAGTTTTTTCTATTCTCATTAGTAATATAAACATGCGATGCCGATTTTAAATCAGAGGACACATAGCATTTAGTTTTTGGTTTTCTAGTTTTGGTTGGGGCCAAACGACACATCTTGTCTCTAAGTGCTCCTACAAACCAATCTACATAACTAGAAGCCCAATCAAGACTACTTGGAGTTTCAATTAGAAGATCTCCAGGCAACCTTAATGGTTCTCCATAAACTAATTCTGCAATGGAAGTTCCTAATTGTGCCCTATATCTGTTGCGCATGGCGAGTAGTACTATAGGAAGATCGTGTATCCAGCTTGTTCCACTAGTACACCTTAATGCAGCTTTCAGTTCACGATGTAACCTTTCTACCATCCCATTTGCTCGTGGGTTATACGCGCTAGTATGAATTATAGTGATTCCCATGACGTTGAGAGATCTTACGAAAAGCTCTGACATAAATTGACTACCACGATCACTAGTGACCTTTTCCGGAACACCATAACGCGATATCCAATTATGTAGAAACGCGAACAAAACTTCTTGTGCTGTCATGTCTTTTAAAATCGCCACTTCAAATTGACGACTAAATCTATCTACCATAGTCAGCAAGTATTTGTTTCCGTTTACTTCAGGCATCTCAACAATGTCTATGTGTACGTGTCTGAACCGTCCATTTGGTATTCCAATGTTCTTTATATCGGTCCTGGTATGTCTCCACACCTTACACGTTTGACACTTGGTACAGGCTCTTACCCATACCCGTATATCTTTAGACATATGTGGCCATACGTATCTGTCGTTGATTAATCGTATGGTGGCTTTAATGGATGGATGACCCATGTTATGCAACACTTGGATAATCTTGGCCCGTAACTCCAATGGCACATATGGTCGTGGTTGACTTCTAGATGTTTCGCATAACAACCACTTGCCATTTATGAGCTTACGCACATATCCTGGTCTTTTGGACAATACAAATGTAAAGGGATCCAGTCCTTGCGCTTCTTCGATTTGACTAACGAAATCGTGCATTGATTCTTCTAAACTTTTCAAAGGACCTTGAAATATCGTATCGACATCAGCTTCATTCGGTCGGCTTAGTGCATCTGCAACCACATTCTCTTTACCAGCAATATGAGACACAGTGAAATCAAACTCTGCTAACCGTGTTATTTGGGAATTTACTCTACGAGAGTAATTAAGCCTAGCTGTCTTACCAAGTATGCTGATCAATGGCTTATGATCGGTCAATAACTTAAACTTGTGACCATCTAAGTAATGCTCGAAGTGTAACACTGCGGCATACACGGCTAGAAGCTCTTTGCCAAACGTATCATAACGTTTTTCTCGATCAGTAAGCTTACGGCTATAAAACCCAATCGGTTTTACTACGTCCTGATCTCTTTGCTGTAGCACTGCTCCTAATGCAACATCTGATGCATCAGTGATTAGTTCGAAAGGTTTTTTCCAATCTACAGGTGCTAATGTGGTTACGTCACTTAACATATCCTTGGCCTTTTGGAAATTTTCTCGGTCTTCTTGACTCAAGATGATAGGCCAAGACTTCTTGATCGTGCTCTTTTCAAGAGTGAGATGGTCTTGTTAACGATCCAAGAATTCCGGCTAGACCTGGAATGAATCGACGATAATAGCTGATCATGCCCAAGAACCTTCGCAACTGGCGTACAGTTCTGGGTTCAGTTACGTCCTTAATGGCTTGGACCTTATCTTCCAAAGGCTGAATTCCGTCTTTGGAAAGTATATGACCAAGGTATTTAACTGAAGAGCAACCGATATTACTCTTATTCGGTTTGACCACTAATCCATATTGTTCCAGCCTGGTCAAAACCGTTTCCAAATGCGTACGATGTTCGTCTCGTGAACTACTAAAAATTATTATGTCATCAATATATGCTCTCGCAAATGGACAATTCTGAAGGATTTCTTCAGCCAAACGCTGGAATGTCTGACTGGCGTTTTTCAAACCAAAAGGCATTCGAAGAAATTCATGCGATCCCCCTCCTGGAAATCTGACTGCGGTGAGTGGTATCGAACTTTCTTCCATTGGTACCTGATAGTACGCTTTCTGGAGATCTAAAGTTGAATAAACCTCATATCCCATTATATCTCGGAGTAAGGTACTCTGGTTAGGGAGAGGATAAGAATCACCCTTCGTCACTGAGTTTAATAGACGATAATTCCCACAAACCCTCCATTGACCCGGTTCAGGTTTGGGAACTACCACTATTGGGGAAGCAAAATTGGAATTTGACCTTCTACAAATCCCCTCTTCGCGCAATTGATGAAATTCTGACACAGCTACTTGTTGCTTGTGTTGTGCCAATGGTTGAGCCTTTGGTGAACAAGGTAACGGAGCTACCAATTCTATCTGGTGTTCTACTCCTATTTTCAAACCTATTCTTTTGGCACTAAAAGGTTGAAACACTGCTAGGTGCTTCTCGATTATATCAGCAAAGTCATGTGCGACTGTTGGACGGGGTAAGAGGACTGTTCTAACTGCCGACACGTTAGATTCATTATTTATTGATGTCCCTACGCCTTCTGTGATAGTCCTAGCCTTGGGGTCTAATGCCAGCTTGAAATGTGTCAAGAAATCCATGCCAATGATATGGTCCTTGACATCGGCTACTAGAAAATTCCATAGGAAAGAAGATTTCTGGCCTAATTTTACAGACATTTCTTTCATCCCTTTTACTTCAATTGGACTACCATTCGCGGCCCATAGTTGATAATCAAATGTGGGGCAATCTGCTTCCACCACGTCTGACCTAACTATGCTTACCTCTGCACCCGTGTCTATGAGAAATTCTAATCCAGATAATTCATCCTTAATAATGAACTTGTTGCTGGACACTCCGGCAATGTTTTCAAGATCCCCGCTTAGTGAGAATCGGACTCTTTTGCCTTTTATCTGGGTGCTATTTATACTAGTCGCCTCTTTTGCTTTGAGTATGCCTTTTAAAGGCATTTCTGGGAGCCTTTGCAATGGAACCCCCCCTACGGCTCCTACTAGTGGGGGTTTTTCCCTTTTCCCGGTGACGGATTTCTCTCAACCGGTTTTGTGCTTCCTTTCCATTTGGGTCCACCTAATCGCGGGTAATTATAATTTTCATCTTGGCACTTCGCACTGCGTCCATATTCGCCCTGTGCCTTACCCCATCCGCGTGGCCCTTCGAAGCGTTGACGCGAGTAACTCCTTCGGCGTCTAATATACTGGACCTGACTCTGAAGTTGTGCGACATCACTACGCAAGCTAGCAACTTCCCTACATAAGAAACGCAAACTTTCTTGTGTGGTCAGGTGGTTTTCGGTATCTGCCCTGACTGGCTGCATCGTTACAGAATCTGCCATTACAGCATGTACTTGTGGTTCTTGCTGTTTATACACGCCGTCTAACCCTCTGAGTTTTGTCGGCCAATCTATGTTCATTGTGTCAAACACTTCCATTGTTGTTCTGAGCCTAACTGGTAACTCAGCTGTAAAAATGGAGTTGACTACATCACTAGATATATTCAACCTGGAAGCTTTCGTGCAAAGGCGTTCATAAAATTCGGACGGTAACTGACGTCCCATTTTTTCTAAGCGTAATAATTCGCACATTTGCGCTGTTCTTCCAGGCTGATATCTCTCTTGAATTTCTGCCATTAATAACTCAAATGCGTTGTACGGCTTTTCTTTCACAGTTCTGTCTCTGAAATTTTCCAAAGCATTTCGGAAATTCTCAGGCAATGCCGTCCATGCTGCAACAAATTTCTCCATAGGGTTCACAATACAATAAGCCTCAAATATCATTTGGGAATCTCCTACCCAACTTGCATGTTTCTCTGACTTATACTGTGGTAGACTAAATATACTTGGACTGGCGTGGTCGCCAAATTTTGTTGAGGCCCCAAACCTATTAGTATTTGTAAGCCCCATAGATGCCAGTTCGCTAGAAGTCCTAACATTCACAGTAGAGTCTGTTTTGCCTACATTGTTATCTGTGTCAATAAGATTTAAATCCATTAGGTCCTGCCCTAAATGAAATACATCTTCTAATTTAATATCGGCATTCATGATCAAGAATTATGGTACTCAAATTGACAATTATTTTATCCGTTTGGAAGGTGAAAGTTGGAAAGCTATATCTTCAGCAATAATCTGCTTTGATGTGTACGTGACCCACAATAATAAATAAATTACCTGTTCCAAGACTCCTCCTCAGTGTTATATTATATCAGAACACAAGGCAAGTGTTGAAAAGTTTATATTGTGCAATGTTGTAATTGTTTATTATGGAGAGAAATGTTTAAAAACGCAGCAAACGAAAATCTACAACCAGCTCGGAAGCACGATACTCAAAAACTGAAAATAGTGCACAATTATAAAAATCAAGTCTTTAAACAAAGAATGTTCTGGAAAATAAAAAGAAAAAATTCTTTTTAAATAAAATTGTTACAATCAGCTATGG
>JAQBSW010008186.1:0-35770 GCA_029291075.1 Eudiplozoon nipponicum | reverse complement strand
TTATTTAAGTAGCATATGGTTTAGACTTAGCGCTATTCATCGTGTGCAGTTTGTATGGCCTCTCTCATTTATTAGTCTTCCTTCGAAAAGGTATACGCTTTATCAACTACAGTTAAACATCGTGGCAACCACTGCCCATCTCACGGTGTGCATTTGTCATCCTATGTACCTTTCGAGATATAGTAATGATATAAACATATTTCCGATCCCGTGGCGTTGGTGATAACCTATACTGCTCTGAGCCAAAAAGTAGTGTGCCTGATCCCTGCCAGCCTTTGTGGAGTACTACTAATGCTAGAGCCGTGGTCGTATTAAACGATTTGTTTTTGCCAATAATAATATTTATTTGTATATAACTATCCAGTGTTGCATTTCCGTTTCCCAAGTTTACCAACGCCGTAGCAACCCCTATAATTCGCAAAGTACACTCTGGTTTATCGTAGCTTAGCATCTACATTATGCTTAACTTGGATTTTAAACGAAACATGTTGTGCGACAGGGAATTATTTAATTACTTGACTCTTGTTGTACCCAATAGGGTGTTTGCATAAACTGTCTTCAATTTTACTCCAGGTATGTCGGCTTCCTGTTTTGGAAAACACATCCAACGAATAATTTGACAATCATTAAGTGAAGTGGCAAATTTAGTTTAAACTGTACCTTTTACACTTATATGTAGATCTCTTAAGCATAACTACCTTTTCGCTTGGTAAATGTCTGTTATATATGTATGTGTATTTGTCTACAACTGTACATTCATCGAAATGGAATTTCAGTGATCTAACAATAACTTACGATCCACTAGATAAGTGTACACGTACATACATGTCTGTGTGTGTGCGCTCTCGCTTATTTTGGATTAAAAAGAAATCAGTTACGTCACACATACACTCTTCCAAGTAAAATTACAATGATCTAACAACATCTGACGATTCACTAGATAAACATGCACTTGACTAAATGATTGTCGAATTGTTTGTGGGATGTGCCTTACGTTGAAAAGGGCTTTCCAAACAGGAAGCCGAAATATCCGGAGTAAAATTGAAGACAGTGAATGCGAAACTTTTGTTGTGTACAACAACAGCCAGATAATTAACTTGGACTTTGTATTTCCATCCTAAACGATAAGCCGTTCCGAGGTTATGTTACAAAAGCTCAGTTTATAAATACAACGTTAGCCTGGCAATATTTTAGATTTGATCAGGAGATCTCGGACATGTGTGTTTTCCTGTGTAAACTCCTATCTATATTCCATGTCTCCTGGTGCAATTGTGATAATTTCATTTTATTGTTAGCTTGATTGGCGTGATTTGATTAGTGTTGACACGTAACTCACATACATTTCTTTGCAAAACATATTTCATTTCAGAGTCTTTCCTAAGGGTGCTGAGCGTAAACAGGCGTGTCTGGAGGCATTGAGCAGAATTAAACTGCAGCCTGGCTGTTATCTACCTTCAAATCCTGACTCCATTGTCTTAGAGATTGACTACAAGTCGGGCACTCCTATGCAGTCCGCGGCGAAGGCCCCGTATCTCGCGAAATTCACTGTAAGTAACACTTCGAGTTATCACTTGTTCCTTCTGCATTTCTGCTTCATAAGAAGAGCCAATTTACGTGAGTGGTTTCTCTGTCAAAATGCAGTAGTTTGGATTTAATTGGCTATCTCTTTCCGCTCCCTGTAATGTGCGAATTGTGTACATTTGTCAATTTAACCAATAACTGTTCGTATTATACATCATTATTGTCTTCGATAAATTATGATTGACAATTGGATTTAGACGTTCTTCAATTTAGCTATGGTATAGCCATGGCGTACCTAATAATAATTTTGTTTATTTAGGATCAGAGAGAAGTTCAACTAGATAGGCTATCCAAATGACACATACGCTTCGCGCTTATTCGTAGAAGACGTTAATACGTCCCATGCTCACTGCTTATTTGGCTAATTATTATCGGAGAAACGGACCAAGTAAGTGATAGGTTTTTTACGTATTTCCAGCTCCTACTGATCAGTGCCTAGGAAGCATAAAACGCGCAATTCAATGAATTTATACATGTTGTTCTTGTTGAGTTTCTACCAAACTCTTGATCATATTCGAGTTAACTTGCAGCTAAATACAACAACCACAATACATAACTGCACATATCATAGTTCTCTGCACCCGCAAACAAACCTTTTATGAAACGTAATGTCCATTCAAATAGCTAAACTTCTGTTTGCTTAGCAAGGTATGTACTGCTCCTCTCACAATTTCCTTCGTTCCACAGGTGATTTCTATGCGGAATGTTGAGGTGTCAGCTGACGAAAGTACTTGTTAATGAATAGCGATACTTTCCAAATGAAATTGTAAGTAAGGGCAGTGCATATCTTGCTAAGCAGAACGAGTTTTGGATAATTGACTGGACTTCCCGATCCTCTGATATATTGTATACGGTATGATGATCTGTTAACTGACGAGGACAACTGCCAATGAGTAACGAAATTTTACGAGTTATATTGTGGATAAGGCCGTCTTATACCTTGCTAAGCAGAACGAGGTTTATTTATTCGATCGGACTCCACGTTTCTTGGATGTTTTTTATGTAGAATGATGAGCTGTAAACTGCCGAGGTTACTTGTTAATAAATAGCGAAATTTTGCGAATGAAATTGTGAACAAAGGTGGTACATACCTCGCTAACCAAAACGGGGTTTAGACAGCTGATTGGACTTCGCTTTCCACTGATGATTTGTAAACGATACGATAATCTGCCTATTGACGATGATAATTGTTCATAAATAACGAAATTGTGCGAACGAACTAGTGGACAAGAGAAGTACATACTTTGCTAAACAGAATTGGGTTTAGGCTTGTCGACCGGACTCAGACGTTTTGCTTTTAGTATGATTGGTTGTCATCTGACGAGGATATTTGCTAACAAATAAAGAAATTTTGAGAATAAAATTGTGGACAAGGTCAGTACAGAACTTGCTAAGCAGAACGAAGTTTAGGTAGTTTAGTGGACTTCGCGTTACACTGATGGTTTGTATAGGGTAGGATGAGCTGTCTATTGAGGAGGATAACTGCTTTTGAATAACGATATTTTGCGAATGAAATTGTGGACAAGGGAAGTACATACCTTACTAAGCAAAACGCGTTTTAGGCAGTTGATTTTATGTGGTATAATGAGCTATCTATTGACTAGAATACTTGCTATTGCATAACGAAAAATGGTGTAGGAAAATTTGTGAAAATTTAGTGCATTCCTTGCCAAGCAATCTGACAGTTAAGTGTTTGACTGGATTACACGTTCCGTAGATGCTATTATTTTGTCCTTTGTTAAACCCTTGTTTCACATGTATTAAAAAAATCAAACCGTATGCTGGTTCCGGTGTACTAGCATAGAATTGTAACTGACTTAGCCTACTTTTTTTCTAACTTCTTTGTTAGTGTCCATGAAAGCTACGTTGACTGGGAAGGCGAGTGGATTTTAAATGTTGTAGGGTAGATGATTGCAAATGCTATGTCCCATATAATGCTATAATTCGTACTGGTTGGTACAGGCCACTTTCTGTTCGGCATGAACATATTTGAGAGAACCATTCAATCAGAAGCTGCTAATTAAATACTTTTGAAGAAGCGCGTGCTTTGTTACTTTACACGCTGCGTTACGCAAGCTTGTATCTTTGCTCTGTTGTAATAAATTGACGTTACCAGTCTAGAAGTGATTTTGTCATTTCAGATTGACCATTTACTCAAAATGATTTTATATAACTTTACGCCATCAAAAACTTGGTTAGAAGTCCAATTGGTTTTCGTAGTCATATCTAACCTCATTGACTTTGCAGATCAAAAAATGAACATTATAGTTATGCATATGTTTGGTTGCGATGAACCAGCTTAAAGTTATGCCTGGACTTTACTTTAGAATCTAAATGGAGAGCAAGTTCGTAAAGTATCCACATGGAATATAAAAGTACGCATATTGGATGAGTGTCATCTCAAAGGCATATCTGTTTTGGATTTACTGGCTTCTCAGTAGTTGGAATTTGGACTGTCTTAAATCAGCTTTATAATTAGTCGAACATATTTGCTCTTATATACAGTTTATATATATATATATATATATATATATGACACTGTGTATTAGGTGTTGCGCACCTAGTAACAAATTAGTTCAAATATGACCAGAGGACAAACCAAAGACAGCATGAACGAAAGTATAATCCCATTGCACATTCGTTTCGTGTTTACTAGCGACTCATAATTAGGAGCCAGTATTACGCCCTTTAACCACTATATATTTTGAGTGAGGACTGTGGGATATTTGGACAATACTATCTCCTATATGAATATTTAAACCTGCAATGGTGGAGCTAACGTCATATATAGTCTTCGACTATGCGAATTTAAAGTCAACTCACTTATATATATATATATATATATATATATATATATATATATATACCAAATCAGTAAAGGATACCTACACTATGCTATTGCGTCAATACCCGATACCAACATTATAGTACCGAAAGGTACATGGGACCAACACAATGGATACCAATTTGCTAAAGTTCACCAAAATTGAGAATTACAGCTATTTCTGAACACCTGTTACTCCAGCAAATCCATAAACTCTGGCCTTGATCTATATAAGTTATCACATTTAGCTGTAATCATGACATCATTTAGTTAAATATATAACAATTTAATCTTCTACTTTTGGTGATTTATCTCTAAATACATTTAGGTGATACTGCTTTTTGCGCCTGTTCACAACACTGCATTTCCACGCCTTGCATTCTCCATATATTGAATTTACCATTTTATTTCTAAAATACGCGCATTTCTAGGCAATTGTACATCCTGTCTGTCTCACATCGCTCGATCATTTAAGTAGTGGGTTTGGGTAATATTGCTGGTTCTTTCAGCATAAACAAAGCACCAACGTCAGAATTGGTTAAATTTATGCAAATTAGAAGTTTAATTCATCCGTTTATTTTTATAACTTCGTCTCGACAGGTACTTCGTTGTGGGGTGAAACAGTTGGAGCGATCCGCAGTTATGATGGCAGAAAACGAGTCCGACGCAAAAACACCATCAAAAATGGTCAGTACGAGCTCGGTTGAACAGGAGAAACGCAGATGCTCTACTAGTGCAGATGTGCTGAGCAGCAAAAATGGGTAAGCTGTTGATTCAGCTAGTGATGTCTTTGCTTCTTTCTCAATATTGAGTCGTTAATCTAACAAGCTGCCATTTGGCTCCTGGCAGATTTATATTCTCTAACTGGCATGCTATTTGAAAATCAAATTGGAGCAAACTGAATATGAACTATCCGTTTTTGGTGTTTTTATGCACTGTTGAATGTACTCCGCCACTTATATGCACGACTAATATGCATTTTACTTAACCTTTGCTCAATCTGAGATCACATTATTTGTCTAAGCGACGCTCTCTATATGCTATACTTGTTCTTTGGAATTTCTAACTTTTTTCTTGACTCGTTTGCTTCACTATAGTTGGATTCTACTGATATGTAGGAATCAATTTTTCCATTCGTAAATTTCTCTATTTCTTAAAATAGAACATCAAAATGTCAGTCCCATACAGTACTCTGATGATGACCATACAACGTCGAAACACGTCAGTACGTTTGACCGATGTTCTTCTTCTATTTCGTGCGATTGGTGTTTGTCTAAAGCTCGGGACCTTGATTTACAGAACTGTTATCTCCACCCGCGCAATAAATGGTTTTTAATTGCATAACTTATGTATATTTGGCGAAAATTGTGAAAAGTCCATGTTAGTCACTGCATACGAAATGTTCTGCCGACATTTTCCGGTTAAGTACAATGTACGCAAGACCACTAGAGGTACGAGCCGCATATCTAATAATGCTTTCCTTATATATGCATTGTGCTTTGGTCCTCGTTAGTCAGTTTGCCATTGTGCTCTGAAGATGACCACAGTAGTTTGAAACGCGTCAGTAAGTGTTTGGCGTGGCTGAGTAACAGTGTATCGTGAGAAACGCACAATAAACAAGCTAAATATTCCTGTTCCACTGTATATAATCAGTCGCACAACTTAGTAAAACTACTGTGCCAAAAAGATATGTGCTTCTCTTTTTTGCTTATTTACTTTATTGATCACTCGTTGCACGTTTTAAAATCGATTAACAAAATTATACAACCTAGGCAGAATTTCTACTAGGTACTATCAATACAGTGTACTCGATCCTCGTTTCGTTCCCTTTTGGCACTATTATTTGTTATTCATTGCTACTAGTAGAATTACAAAACAACTCTTCGCTTCTATGTCATTTCTTCCACCGCCAAGCAATGTTTTTGGAGCGCAAGTTCATGGAGTTTCATCTCGTTGGCTGACCAAACTGTTTCTGACGCACTTGTCTACTAAATTTAAATTTGTGTTCGAGTTGAGTATTTAAGCTAGAGTGCTTTTTGATTTACATACATGTCGTGCCAACAAACGATCAGTCATTTATTTAAATCAAGTTTGCGAGCTTGAAGTAAACACCGACTGCATTGTATCTAACCAGTCGTCGGACAAGATAGCAAAACTACCGCCAGTCGCACGCACTGACGCGTTTTCACCTTCCGTGATCATCGTCAGAGTACGACGGCAAACTGACCAGCGAGGATCAAACCTCATTTCATGTATATATGGAAAGCAATATTAGATATGCGGCTCTCACCTCTAGTGGTCTCGCATACATTGTACTCGACTGAAAATATCGGCTGCAATGCGGTTTGATCCTCGCTAGTCAGTTTCCCGTCGTACTCTGATGATGATCACGGAAGGTCGAAACACGTCAGTGCACGCGACTGACGGTAGTTTTTCGATTTTGTTCGACGACTGGTTAAATGCAATGGGATTGGTGTTTACTTCAAGCTCGCAAACTTGATGTAAAGAATTGTTACCACCGACCGCGAAATCAACGATTGTCTAATTGATCAGCCATTTTATTTCCTGATGAACACAGCAATAACGCGATATTTGAACACAATCAATTATTTATTGAAAATACATTCGTTTCTAATCAAAACCGTTTTTTGCGTGTTAATCACATCGTACAATAACAAGCAATCGCCGCACCACTCATTCAATGCAAATTTCAAAATTTGTAATAATGTTAATAATAATTTAAACAAACTAAAATGACTGTTCAAGAAAAATGGCCTAATTTACGAAAATGAGGACTTTTCTTAATCTAATGTTACGTACATCAATAAACATGATTGGTAAACTGAAAATAGTGTTCTTTACATGCTAGAACAAAACGAACCTAGACATAGCCGCGTTACACACATATGCGATCATGTATATGCGGCTTATATGCCAATTAAAACGTGCTAAACACGGTTTCTTGTACTAGCTCAAGTGAGTTGGGTCTCTAATGCTTATTCCTTCCGTGTTCACTATAACTATTTAGTATAAACGAGTTCTGATACTCTCTAATTAGTCTGTCAAATTATTCGTTTTTTCCGCTAACATTCTTAACAGCTCTTCTAACGAAGAATGAGAATCTATATTTCCGTTTGCAATACCTTTCTTTATTAAGTAAAATTATATGTATATATATACATATATATACATATATATATATATATATATATATATATATATATATATATATATATATATATATATATATATATTTCCTCGCATAAAGCCCACCATTAAGTGAAGCAAATTGAAATATTAATTCTTTATTATTCATTTCCTGATATTTTATGACATTAGTAAAGTGAGGCCGCAAGGAAGCTGTATTCCTGATGCTGCCTTGCCCTAATGTTGACTTGGCCATAGTGGTGTTGTGGAGGGGTTTAGTTTTCCTCATTCCTGTAAGTTATCTTGACAAATATACTCATAGTAACTAGGTTTTCTCTCTCACACACACTCCCTACCTAGTAAATTTGCGATCATAATTTTGTCTAAATAATTATTTCTTTTATTAGTTATATATATATATATATATATATATATATATATATTTACTTCCTATGGCAGTGAAACATTAGTCACTTCTGGCTTTGTATGGCTGGGCATGATGATGATGATGATGAGGATTTCCTTATGCTTGGCTATTGTTTCCAGTATTCTCTTGAACCCCTCGCTGCTTTAGTCCATCGCTATCGTCGGCAATCATATCAGCCATAAAGAGGGCCGTTAATGCATTCTTCTCGGTCTCAAGCGCAGCTACTGCAAAACTGATCATTTTCCACGTTATTTATAACGTTTACTTTTTATTCTTCTACTTCGCTAAGTTAACTTGTAGCTTTTAAATAATTGAAGTTTACATTTTTTTGTGCGTATTCAAATTCTTGGTTTGACCATTTTTAATGTTGTCTGTTATTTCTGTTCTTGTATTGTAACAAATTCTGTGTAGAACGCATAAATTTAAGCACCAAATGAATCGGCTACTTGTTGGCATGCCATCAGCGCAGATGGACACTCTACGATACGCCCTTCTTTTGGCCGCAGCCAATGCTAATAAACAATATCATGCCAGCCCTGCGCATCAAACGCTTCCTACTGATTCTTCGTCTGCTGCAGCAAACAGTGGACAGGCAAAGAGGCGAACGTCTGTGCCTGATAAAGGTTAATGCTAATTAACACGAAACATTTGCAATTTTATTATTCAGTGCTCCACTTGCTTATATACTTTTGGCAATGCCGAATAGTTCACTAATGGAGAAAAGTAGTTCTCTCTCGCAAACTTGATTTAAAGCATTGTTACCACCACCCGCGCAATCAATTATTGTTTAAATTTTATTGCCTATATATGTATATGTGGCGAAAGCTACAAACAGTTTATGTTCGTGACTGCATAGAAATTGTGCAGCCGACATTTCCAGTCAAGTTCAATGTATGCGAGACTGCTAGAGGTGAGAGCCGCATATCTAAATTTGATTTCCATGTATATTCACTGCGGTTTGATCCTCGATAGTCAGTTTGCCGTCGTACTCTGATGATGATCATCGAAGGTCGAAACGCGTCAGTGCGTTGCGGCTGGCGGTAGTTTTGTTACGTTGTTCGACGACTGGTTAAATACAATGGGATTGGTGTTTACTTCAAGCACGCAAACTTGATTTAAAGAATTGTTACCACCACCCGCGCAATCAATTATTGTTAAATTGTATTGCCTATTTGTGAATATGTGGCGAAAGCTGCAAACAGTTAATGTTCGTAACTGCATAGAAATTGTGCAGCCGACATTTCCAGTCAAGTTCAATGTATGCGAGACTGCTAGAGGTGAGAGCCGCATATCTAAATTTGATTTCCATGTATATTCAATGCGGTTTGATCCTCGATAGTCAGTTTGCCGTCGTACTCTGATGATGATCAAGGAAGGTCGAAACACGTCAGTGCGTTGCGGCTGGCGGTAGTTTTGTTATGTTGTTCGACGACTGGTTAAATACAATGGGATTGGTATTTACTTCAAGCTCGCAAACTTGATTTAAAGAATAGCTCTCCGTTTATTGGAGACATATTTTTCGGAAAATTTGGAGTTAAAACCTGCTGTCTCATAATGTAACGTTGAACGATATTCTATAAATCAAGTTTGTGTACTTAAAATAAGAAGACGATTAAAAGGAACAATACTTTACGAATCATACACAACCTGCTACAGTTCCTTGTGTAGCGCAGTATTATAAAGTAGCCAATATCGTAGATAATGTAATCCGACTGTATGAACGCTGAAACATGATTCGTGCGGGTCTAAAAATATACTAGAATAGCCTCGGTGGCCTGACGAGCGAAATATGATAACGGCACGCTGAGACAGCATCACAATTAAAAAATACGTTTCAATACCAATAACTCTACTGTAAGGAGATACGCAGTCGTTTGATATCAACCTTAATCTAGTTCTTCTAGCGATAATAAAATTCAAAAGCTGACAGATAAGTAAGCGACCATAAAAAAATGCATTCTCAGTTCAGATCAATATTGTTCAACAAATAAACAATCATTGATTGCGCAGGTGGTGATAATTCTTTGAATCAAGTTTGCGAGCTCGAAATAAACACCAATCCAACGGTATATAACAAGTCGCCGAACAACATAGCAAAACTAATGTCAGCCACACGTGGTGACGTGTTCCAACCTTCCATGATCATCGTCAGAGTACGACGGCAAACTGACTATCGAGGATCAAACTGCATTGAATATATTTATATATATATATGGAAAGAAAAATTAGATATGCTGTCAAGAACAATATTTGCAAGACTAACAAATATATGCATTTCAGTTTTTTCCTCGCTAGTCAGTTTTCCGTCACACTCTGATGATGATCACGGAAGGTTGGAACTCGTCACCACTTGTGGCTGACATTAGTTTTGCTATGTTGTTCGACGACTTGTTATATACCATTGGATTGGTGTTGAGTTAAAGAACTATCACCACCTGCGCAATCAATGCTAGTTTATTTGTTGCACAATATTGTTCTGAACTGAGAATGCATTTTTCATCGTCGCTTACTTATCTGTCAGTTTTTAAATTTTATTATCGCTAGAAGAACTAGATTAAATTTGATACCAAAAGACTGCGTATCCCTTTACAGTAGTGTACTACTTACTTACTTACTTTACTGTGGATGACTCCTTTTGGAGGATAAGCCGGCTCCACATTTCATGGAGTTTCTTGGGAATTTGGTACAAGTGGTGTCCCCTCACCACTCGGCTTTTTGATCGAGGACGCACCTCTAGCCTTTGCACATCCAAGCGCAGTCTGCAAGGCAGCAGTAAGTTGCATGGTTGCCGGTTGCTGTTGAGAGCTCATTTGCCATTCGGAAGTACGGGGTACTGTCCAGGAGTCCATGTAATCCTGTGGCTGTTGTCCCCTTTTGTGGCGGGGAACACACGCCGAGTCATGGTGCCGTCGTCGGGCTCATGTGGTATTTTATAGGAGATCCGATTGCCGGTCGGAAATCCACCACGCCCTGGTGACACCAGTAGTGTTATTGGCGTTGGCACGTATTCTTTTGATTGCGTTACTGTTTTAGCGTACCGCTATCATATTTCGCTCGTCAGGCCACCGAGGCTATTCTAGTATATTTTTACACCCGCATGAATCGTGTTTCAGCGTTCATGCAGTCGGATAATATTAGCTACGATATTGGCGACTTGATAATGCTGCGCTACAAAAGGATCGGTAGCAGGCTGTGTATTATTCGTTTTTTTAATCGGCTACTAATTTTGATAAGCATTTGATTACTTGATAACTGATATTTGCAAAATCAGCAGTACTTTTTCTAAAATATCCTGATCGGAAACTTTGATAATTTTTGGTTTCGTGATTGCCATTAACCCAAAGTTAATATCGGGAACTACTATCGACTTTTGTATAATTAAACGAGCATTCCTTGCGCAAGTGATGATAACAATTGTTTAAATCAGGGTTACGATCTTGATTAACCAATCCCATTATATATATATATATATATATATATATATATATATATATATATATATATTGTTAGTAGAAATTAGAAAAATTTGTGCAGAGTAGAACTGGCAATTCATCTATCGAATTTGTCTCTTATCCGAAATTTAAAATGACCTTGTAGACTGTTATTCACGATTATTTTTGCAGCCCAATAAATACTGTTGCGGAGAACTAATATATATGCAAGTATGTATTAGGTGTTGCGAACCTAGTAACAAATTATTTCAGTTGTGACCAGAAAGATAAACCAAAGGCAGCATGAACGGAAAGTATAATCTCATGCACATTCGTTTCGTGCTTACTAGCGACCCATCAGTAGGAGCCGGTATTACGCCCTTTAACCACTATATATATGGTCGAAGAATGTGGAATAATAGGACGGTACAATCTCCTAGACGAATGTGTAAACCTGCAGTAGAGACAGACTCGGTATATATATTATATATAGTGAGTTAGCATTGAAGTCGCATTGTCGAGACTATACGATTTTAGCTACTCTACTGCAGGTTTACACATTCGTCTAGGAGATCGTTTTGTCCTATTATCCCACATTCCTCGCTCAAATATATAGTGGTTAAAGGGCGTAATACCGGCTCCTACTGATGAGTTGCCAGTAAGCAAGAAATGAATGTGCATGAGATTATACTTTCCGTTCATGCTGTCTTTGGTTTATCCTTCTGATCACAACTGAACTAATTTGTTACTAGGTTCGCAACACCTAATACATACTTGCATATTAATTTGATGTCATATGCTAAATACTACTGTGTGCACCTACCTGTATTTGTTTCTAAATCAGATAGTAGATTGATGAAAATGAACAAGTCGAGGTCTAAGAATTACCTGACAGGGCGTTCTAAATAACACGTATGCTCATAAAGGGTCAAGGTGGTATACAAAAGACAACTTGAATGCATGTATCTCGAGCTTACGAACTACTTTTTAGTAGTAGCCTGCCCTATGCCAAACACCCAATAGATAAATGGCCATAAACTGTGAGATAATTTATTATTGTAATCTCTTACACGTGTGCGTATTGAAGCAATGTTATAGCGTGCTAATAATAATAATAATGATTTTTGGTGCCACACCATAGCAGCAAACACTATGTATAGTGCCTAAACGCTTCAACTCGTGTCGGCTGCATGATTTCTGAGATATTGCGTTTTTGACAATACGGCTAGTTTTATACTTCCAACTAACACAGAGGCTAAATTTGAATTCGTCTCTAAATTATATGTGAAAAACGAATGACACGTCGATTGAAATATCAAGAAGAATTTTGGGTATGTGTGTGTGTGTTTGTGCTTGATGAGTCTTTCAGAGGAAAAGACATTCTATTGACAATTGCCCAATGTCAATCCTTTAAAAGCAGAGTGAATGCGTTATTGTTATTTGCTGTGGATTTGACCGCATTTTTCTTGTGCGGGACAATTGATAGCACTCATAGGTCGGTAAAATCTTGAACTTCCCTCATCTTCAGATGATGTAATTTTTGGCCTCAATTGATGGGTTCTCACTCGTCCCTTCTTCTTTAAGCCTTCAATTAGCTGATTGTCTGAAAATGACGTTGGATCAAGATTTTCCATTGTTCCTAGACCGATGTTTGTCACAGTTGTTTACTCCTGTGCGTATTGTGTAAGCCCTGAAGATGAGATTGGAATTGAGAGATCTCAGAAATATGGACCAAGAACAATGGAAAATCTTGATCCAACGTCATTTTAGACAATCAGCTAATGAGCTTACAGAAGAAGGGACAGTGGAATTCTTCCTCAACTGATGCCAAGAGGTTTCATCATCTGAAACTGAGAAAGTTCAAGATTTTCCGACCTATGAGTCTATCAATTGGCCCGCACACGAAATATGCTCAAATCCAACAAAGGACAGCACTGAGCAAATAAATATATCTTTTAAAATTATTTATTTTCTGTTTGCGTGTTCATACGTGCCCAAGCTCGAGCACTGTCCGCAGCAAGTTCTGGGTAATACGTGAAGAGTTCCGAATAAGTACGAAACCGGTCTACTGGATGAATTGCCTTTTCTACACTATACAATTCTTAGTTTATACTGACATATGTATGTAATTAATGGGTCAGGTGTTTATATCAAGACCGCAACCTTGATTATAATAATTGTTATCACCACCCGCGCAACCAATGTTCGTTTAATTATATAAATGTTCATTTCAATACCATTTCCCCATGTAATGTGGTGTCTGTTCAGTAATGACAGATTGGGCATGGTTAGTTGGAACTTTGGGTCTAAATGGATGCCATATGAGCTCCACCTAAAGGAAAAATTGACTAACCAAGTTACATTAGTTAGTATATAACTGAAAATTGTGTGTGGTGTAGTGTGGGGCAAGGTGGCTCAGTGGTTAGAGCACCAGATTCCGAAGCAGACGTGCCCAGGTTCGAGTCCTGTCCACGGCAAATTCTGAGAAATTTATGTATATAATGGGACTGGTGTTTATTTCCAGATCGCAATGCGATGCTTGCGCAATGTTAATACGTTTAGTTGGGTCTTCTTCCAGTGCATGAATTCTCTGATCTTACTAAAGGCAAAACATGGAATTTATAATCACCAATATTCGATTTCATGACATATACCATCGACTTTGCACTTAATGCGGCACCACGGACCGCTTCTAGTTGAAAGAGATTCAACTAAGTGGGTGTTTTATTTGTATGGTAGAGTACATAAAAGGTAATATTTCGTGATCTGTGATGATCTGCACTAATCCCGAGGTCCACTATTTACATTGATAAGTATTGTGCGGTAAATAGATGGTGGATTAATTTATGACTAAGGCTGAAGTCAACGCATTACTTGACTAAATAATGGATGGGTGGTTGGCCTATTACCAGCTTTTTTATAATGCTTAGTGTGTTAAATGGATCCAGAAATCTGTTCATGCCTTGTACACAAATTAGTTCCTGTTAGTACTTCGAAACCTATGTTAAATTTGTGGAATCTTCTAACTGAAAATTACGTGTACTTTCTCTATAGTTCCGGTTTTGTGCAATGAATGTCAGTCGCATGCATCGGGCAAGTCGAGCTCACGACCTCGCAGCATGAGAAAAAGTCAACTGCTGTCATCAGCCTCGGTTAAGACGTCAGACGGTTTATGCTCGTCTTGTGGCGTCCAACTGAGTAAATCTGAGCGCTCCAGCACAGTTGGCCTAACGCAAGATTTGAAACCAGATCAAAAGCAACAAGAGCAGCAGCAATATGAAGCTATCATAAAAGCCACCGGGGGTCAGATAGTCTCGAAGGCCTGTATTTTCAAAGTTGGTGACGATGTCAGACAGGTAAGATTTTGACTTCAGCATTGTATGCCTATTTGGATAGATCCGTATGCGTTTTTGCATTTTTAATTCGCATGATGCGTTATTCTAATGTGTCTAATTTAATACGCATGCTGGACCTCCAGTAGCCTTGGCTGGTCCTTGTGTGATGCTTAAGCCAAAACATAGTCTCTCCAATGGCCTTCTGGATGTGAGAGTTCTGGCTTCGAGAGCTATTCAATGTTTTACGGCTGCTGCATTGCTTGTCTTCAGGCGACTAGAACTGCGTTAAGCACTCCACAATGTGTCTCATTCGGGTCTAGCCAAGGTGAAAAGACTAAACTTGTGTCATGCCAATGCGATAGTGAGCCAGCCAGGTGTGTTGTCGCATATCCATTAAGTGCTGTAGTGACAGTCGCGCTTGTTGGAAAAGCCATAAACTCTCATTTTGGCTTAAGCTAATTCTCTGATCCGAAAACGCGTGCGCACCAACTCTTAGCCATTCCGCCGAAGAAAATATTAATTTCTTTGAAACGTTATCAGATTTTAGCCCTGGCTTTGAACGACTTTTGGACATCTTAGTGATTGCCGATAATTTCAACGCTAAAGTAGGTCGCTACTGTATGGTACTGGAACTGTGCTAAGATGAATCATTACTGAAAATAGCTGTGATAACTGCGTCGGTCTTTCCACTCCTGTCATTAGCCTTAACCTGTTCTTGGTGAGCTAAATTTTGCTGCACGGCGAGACGCAGCGACTTCACCCGTGCAGATGAGACGGTTATATGTCATTTCACTCAGCTAGACTACATTCTGGTAAGCAGTCGTTGCTTGCCTACTGTACAGAACGCGAGAGTGTATCACGAGTGTTGTACAGGCTCAATTAATGGGTATGACCACAGTCTTCTTGCCGCTGGAATTAGATCGAAATTCCGCACCATACGGCAGCCAGTATTGCATCTAAGCATGCGAGCAATGAAAGCTAATAAAAGTGTGAAGAATGCCTTTAGTGACGTATATATATATATATATATATCTCAGCTGGGCCGCCGTTAGCTACAGCGGACAGTGTACCAGGACGCATCTGTGGCGCTATGCAGGAAAGGCTTAAGCAAATCTTGGCTTGTCCTCCTGTGATAAAGCCTGTAACCCCGTTTTATATCTTTAACCAACATGAGAGCTCTTCAATACTGAACATCTGTTTTGGAACTAAGAGATTTCATCCTGGTTCGTAAGCTGGCCACGAATTTTGCTGCTTGCCACGCGGTTGATGAACGGCGAAACTGGTTAAAGTGTCGTTAGTGAGTCGGAGACAATGTCGAAGCGTAACAATTTTTGGAATTATGCACTCACTCCGACGTGTTAGTAGTGGCTACACTGCCGGGGGAGTTTGGTCGCCGCCAGTTTCTGAAGCACAACTCGTCGTCCACCTCCAAAATCCCATCAATGTGCCACCTATCGCACATACCGACGTTGTTAGCAATGAAGTTACCTCACGAAATCGTTACGAGATGAACATCGATACTCCTACTTTTGATAGTGTGGCAGAGAATTACGTTCTCATGAGGGAGTAATGCAAAGCCGTCGGAGTTGACGGCATTCATTCTGAATATTTCAATTTCAGTGGCCAAGAGGTGCAGAATGAACTGCACAAGCTATCTACTGCAATCTGTAGGAATGAGTTCATCCTAAACTAGTATTAGATTACAGTTGTGGTGCCCATCCAAAAAAATGGTGACACTAACACCTACCAACCACCGTGGTGTCAATTTTATTTGTGCTTCATTGAGGGTGATCACTACCATTGTTCTCAGAAGGATTCACGAAGAGCGAGAGATGTGAACGAGACCAATTCTGGCAGGGATTCGATCGGGATTAAGTCGCGTGGCTGCACACTTAAGTAGCGCTATCGATATCAACGGTCCACTATTGTTTCTTTCCTAGACTACTCAGCTGTTTTTATTCTATCCCGCGTGTAAATTTATAACGAACAATGCTAGCTTATAGCGTCCCGACAAAAATTATTTTAGTGCCCGACGCTTGTTATAATTATTTTTTGGCATTTATTTGCGCTAGTGAGGGCTTCTCTGTACGTTATGCGATTGACTCCAGCGTTTGACAATGGCGTGTCTTTGCTCCCACACCGTTTAATTATATTGTCAATGTAGTCTTCACTGAGGTTACTGTAGCTTACCTCAAGTGGCCCCCGACTTGGTTGCCTTGAACACGCTTGATGTGTTTTTCCAACGAAAAAAGGTATATGAGTTTCAGAGGGTCATTAATTGTGCTTAATATATGTCTATCCGTTAAGGTCTGAATCTAAACGCACCAGAACCGGCTGTTATGGACAATTTTAAGCCGGAACCTAATATTGTACTAAATAGCGCCTGTCGTCAAGTATTTCATTTATCTCGGATCTGGCGACGCTAGACGGATCGGCTTCTGCCGAGATTTCCAAACGTATTACTTTTTCAGCTACTACCTTTGGAAGATTGTGTAAACCACTTTGGGTCGCTCGTTTATTTCACTGAGTTTCAATTCTAGAACTTCAACTAAAACATACTTCCAATCCTATTTTATGCTGCAGAGACTTGGGAGATGACACACTAAATCAGTCAGTACCTGGATAGCTTTGTTAGCCGATGTATTCACTCTATTTGTTTTAATTTTTTGACATCTGATTGTCAAGTGGCTTTAATCATGAGCAAAGTTTACGAACTAACTAGTGGTATACGGTCGTTCTGTGAAGTTCGACCACCATCGAACCTTGTTATGCCACGCCAATTTGGGTTGTTTGAGCCACTGTTTTAGAAGCTGAATTTCACATCGCACCCGCCAGGCCACTAAAGCAACTCCAATGGTTGTTTGGAACCGCCTGGGTTGCAGTCCTGCCATCTTTTTGTCGGATGATACAATTCGCACATTCGGTCACTTAACCATGACGCACCGTACTCTCGCAAATCGTCAGACAATTGATTGAGCCAAAATATTTTATTGTCTGGCGGTAAACAGGTATCAGCTGATGTGCCTGTTTAATTGTGTCTTTCTGGCATGGCCTCCTCTGTATCACAGCGGGAGGGCGATCAAGGTCTCCGTTTATTATTGCTATTGATTGCAACTTACTGCTGCCTTGCAGACTGCGCTTGGATGTGCAAAGGCTAGAGGTGCGTCCTCGATCAAAAAGCCGAGTGGTGAGGGGACACCACTTGTACCAAATTCCCAAGAAACTCCATGAAATGTCACAATCATGGAGCCGGCTTATCCTCCAAAAGGAGTCAGCCGCAGTGAACGTAAACTTAAACGTATTGATTGCATTCTTTAGCTATCCGTTTCGCCTTAATATGTCAATTTTACTTTGTTTTTTTGGCCGAACTGATGAAATTTGTACGCAATAGAGATCAATAGTGTCGCATGTTGGGTACTAAATTAAATGGCTTTGAGCACTCACGAAAACATCAGCTTACTTTTTTCTAATATTGATTAACTTATGCGACTCATTCTACTTATGTTGTACGTTTTAAGGCTGAAATCTGCTTATCGACTAGTGACACTAACTAGCGCAAACGATCGATGGAAGCCACTAAAGATGCGTAAACTTTTTGAATTTGTTTAGTCGCAACTTACTGGCTGGCTGGCTTTGATAAGAATTGCTTATAGCGCTAATAGTGTCATTGGCTCACACGCCAGCTTTTTATGTGTGTTATGTATGTTGTCACAAAAACTTTTGCTTTACACACGTGTTGCTTAATGGCCAAGAAGGAATTCAAGTTGACTATTACGAGTAGTTATTTCTTCCTAGTGTGATTAGGTGTCTAGTTTTGCGTGTTCGTTTTGCACTTAGTAAATAAAATCTTTATTGTGACAACCAACAGTATTTAACTTCGGCTGTTCTTTATCGATTCGCATAATGACAGCTTACTTTCTAATTAGCATATGGTCAGAATTTTTGTTTGCTATTTTCCTGTGCACTTTCTCGTTGGGTAACAGTTTCTTAACGAAATATGTGTCGAATCTTTGTGATCATTTTCTCTCTCTCTCTCTCGCGCGCGCGCTCTCTCTCTCTCTGTTAATATTTGTTATTGAGTAGCATACCAACTAGGAGAAAGATCTAACGTTCTTTGACAGCCAAGCATTACTACAATTAGTTTTAATAGTTACGCGCCAGCGAGAAATCAGTTATTTTAAATTCTGATGTATTTCTGTTGTGATTACGTAAGAAACGATGTTTAGACTGGCAGGTTTTGTTCAATTTCCTAATAGAAATTCCCTGCTCTTTGGTTAATTGTACAATTTTCAAAGAAATGAGTTAGGCGAGGACCTTGGTTTAACAATATATGCTTTTACTTAAAGCTTAGTACGAAAAATAGATTTGCATATATTTGGCCCGCAGTCATGCCGATTTCCGGCCTGATGACCAGATGCTCTCTAGCCAGTCTTGCCGGCAACGGTATATTCCTATACTATGTTTGGCCCCGAATTCTGGATCACTGTAGAGTTAACAAGTTTTTCAACTGATAGAGACGAGATGAATGGAAGCGTACCAGATGCGGATGTCAGGTTTTGGCTGTTGAACTAAATTGTTATCTTTGGTGCGTCAAAATCCGACCCTCCGGGCATAGGAACCTGCCTGCCTCGATTCCCAAACCATGTATGAGACAGGCAGTTTGCAATATAAATCTATCCCTACTAACAGTTGACGACCTCATGTTCTTTTACAGCCCGCTTAAGTCTTAGTTTTTTTTAATGCTTACATATTGCAGTTATAAGGTTATTAGGAATGTTGTTTAGATTGTCAGGTTTTATTTCATTTCCCAATTACAACTCGGCGCACTCTTGTGGTTGCTCATTTTTTGTAATCTGTTGTTGTTCAATTAAAAGTTAAATTTGACGCTTTCCATCACTGTTCAATTATATATATATATATATATATATATATATATATATATATATATATATATATATCATATTATATATACCATGAATTACAGATTACTGCATCAAATCTATCTGTCAGTTCGATATCGTGCTATGATAACAGCTTAAATAACAGAATACATCTGTATTTAATTGGCATCTGTATTCTTACAATGTGCGTTGGTATATAACTACGGATTTGTTAGGTCATTCAGGAGAATTGTTATTGCTTAACAAACCGAGAATTAAATGATAAATACTAGGTGGTATCGTGAGATCAGACATGCCTAAATTACACCAGAAACTTTAGCCACTTAAACGAACATTGGTTGCGCGGGCGGTGGTAACAATTATTATAATCAAGGTTGCGATCTTGATATAAGCACCTGACCCATTAGTTAAACTAATTCTTAGTTTATACTGATATATGTAAGTAATTAATGGGTCAGGTGCTTATATCAAGACCCCAACCCTGATTATAAATACTTAAGCCACTTTTCTGTTGTTGACAATCGGCTCCATATCGATTCATGTCAATGTATTTTAGAATGCACATTTCGCTTAGTTTCTTACACAGTCCTGGAGTAATGGGACGAGGAATGCGAGCTTACTTTGTTGTTGCCATAACTAACGGCAATAGTGAAAATCTGTCAATCTACACAATTCTTGAATGTGAAATGCTTTTTGTTGACATTTTTCTTTTCACATTTTTTCTAGGACATTCTTGCGCTGCAGGTGATCCAGCTGTTCAAAAATATTTTTCAACGCTGCGGCTTAGACACCTATTTGTACCCGTATCGAGTTGTAGCAACTTCTCCTGGGGTGAGTAATATGACCGCTGTTACGATCAGCTATGGCATTGTTGAGGCTGTGCAAGTAATACTCATTGTTGCTTTACTAATATGAAACACAATTCCGTTTACCAGAAACGTAAAACAGTGAATTCGTTTAAAAGACTAAAAAAAAGATTACAAAACTGGATGCTTCAAAATTGCCTGATCTGTGTTGTCACTAATACAGACCGAGTTCCCGTTGTTTCGTTCTTTGGAGATACCTCGGATGCAGCTGACGACATCCTTTGTCCGTACACAGTGCGTCACAAATTTCAAATTCGACACCTGTTTCATTAGGTATTATGTGTTGCGCACCTAATAGCAAATTAGTTCAAATACGACCAGAAGGATAAACCAAAGTCAGCGTGAATGTGCACATATGATTATACCTGCCGTTCATGCTGATTAAGGCTGATCCTCCTGGTCCTGTTTGAACTACGCAACACCTAATAAATCATTGAATATATATATATATATATATATATATATATATATCTCTATATATATATATATATATATTGGTTCTCCGTAACAAACAGTATCTACTTGTTTCATTAGTTTGTTTTTAAAACTTGTGATGTACCGTGGACTGAAAAAGGATGCCGCCAGCTGTATCCGAAATACCTCCAATGAAAAAAACAAGTGGAACTCAACCTGTGCTAGTCACAACACAGATCAGGTAAAAAAGATCTCATTTGTTCTAAACTTTGAAATACCTTTATTTATTTATTTTGATCATGGAAGGTCGAAACGCGTCAGTGCGTTGCGGCTGGCGGTATTTTTGTTATGTTGTTCGACGACTGGTTAAATACAATGGGATTGGTGTTTACTTCAAGCTCGCAAACTTGATTTAAATAATTGTTAACACCACCCGCGCAATCAATTATTGTTAATTTGAAATACCTTATTTTGAAGTTCCAAACAAATTTGATAAAAATTATTTCCGTATAATTGATAAAGTGGGCACATCTCTGGAAATAATACTGAGCACATTTCTTTTATGCCATATTTTGTATGAGTACTAGTAAAACATCCGTAGTAATGGGGACGTGATTCTACATCTGGGTAGACAGTCAGCCTAGAAGGCGTGTGCGTTCAAGTTCACACGTTATGCCTATGCTAAGTTTCGTTTAAATATTTTGTTTTTCATTGACTTAATTATTTCTAAATATTCTATTCCTTATATGCAAACATTTATTTTTTAGTCCATTTCAATCATTTATATTGATTTGAAGTATACTGTCATGATTTTTTAAATTATGTTTATTGTCAGTATAAGCTTGACATTGCGCTAAGTAGCAAATGGAATTAATTTATCCAGTAGATCGGATTTGTCATTATTGGATACTCTTCTGGTACTGTCCATAATTTTCCGCGGACGGGACTCGAATCGGGGAACATTTGATTTTGAGTCTGTGACTCTGTCCATCGCACCACCTGTGCCGCATACCACAACAAATTTTTAAAAAAAATTAAAGTCATACACGAACTTATGTTTTCTGGTTAGCCTTTCGTTCAGGTGGAATCTATTTGTAATTTCTTAAGACCTGAAGTTCTAGCTAGCAATAGATAGAATCAAAAACTACGAATCAAAAGTTCCCTAGTTCTTGTCCTATCCGCGTCTAATTCAGACCAATACTTGAACACTTCCCAATAAGGAAGAAACCGATCTACAGGATCAATTACCTTTTCTACCTAATGCAATGTTGAGTTTTACACTGACTATATATATATATATATATATATATATATATATATATATATATATATATATATATATGTATATTTATATTCTTTAGTATGTGCATTTACTTCAAATACTACACAGTATATTTCTTATTAGAAAGATAAAACTCATTAATAACAAAGTGGATAATGGCATTTATCTCGAGACTAATAAGCTTCACTTTACAATCTTTCGTTTATATACATCCTGAGTTCTCATTTAATTATGTGGATGGCAACTCGTTTGTCTCGGTTTTACTTCTATTTCATATTTGTTCTGATTAACAAATGTATATGCGTATATGTGTATGTATGTGTATCTGTTTGCGTGTAACAGTCTTTATCGTCTACTATAATCAAGGTTGCAAACTTGATATAAATACCTGACCATTTACTACTTTACATTTGTCTGTATAAACTAAGAGTTGTATAGTGTAGAAAAGGCAATTCAATTTATCTTTGTATTGAAAAGTGAGCCTAAGATCTGTTACATCAGTCCATCAATACAATTATGACCAAATCTCAGACATCACTTTGCGATGCAATGAGAAAATCCTTTACTCGCAAACAGACACACGCATATACACTTATCAATCATCTCTAACACGAAATAGAAGTAAAACCGTGTCAGACTAGTTGGTACTCGCATACTCCAATGAAAACACAGAATGTATATAACTGAAAGATTGAAAAGTGAAGCCCAGTAGTCTCGAGTTAAATGGCCATTATGCACTTTGAAATTAATGTTTTTTTCCTAATAAGAAATACCCTGTGTAATATTCTAAGGCAAAGGACATTATATATATATATATATATATATATATATATATATATATATATATATAATAGTAAATAATTTCACTATTTTTATTATATGAGAAAGAACAAAATTGTTTAACGAAGTAAAAAGTTTAATAAACTATTTTTACAAATAACTTCAGTTAATATTCTGGATTCGTTATTGCTATTTTCGCTTATCCACTCATAACCGTGGGTTGGACGTAACCAGTCACGTTTGAGTCATGTCTATCTTGCGACGTCGCAATTTAGACTTCGTCTCGCTCGTATAACCACATGAAGTTTCATCGCTTTCCTTTCGAATGTGTCCGCAAACGCTGCCGCGCACAGTATAGATCCTCTAGACTACTCAGCAAAAATAAACCAGCATCTTCCATAAGAGTGTTTGAAAACGAGTACAACTTCTGCAAGAACAGCCATCAATTTGCGAACTCATATTACTCACAGGTCACGTCGCCGGCTGCAATAATTTTTCGGTTTCATTATAGACAGAGTCAGAAAAAATGTTCCAGGTTTTCAAAGCCATTGCAATTATTAATTTTAACTCTTGCTTAGACTTGCAAAAGATAATATAGGAAGGAGTTAAACTAAATTGAAATAGGAGAATCACCAAACGGCCGAAAAATAACACACGTATTTCAAAAAATGGCACGCCTTTTGTGTGAAGGCATGTTCAAAATGGAAACGTTGGAATATCATTTTTACGAGAAAAAAGGCTGCATGTCGACATTGAAAAATAGATGTGGCTTAGAAGTCATTATTTAATCGACGAAAATGGCACTAACGAATCCAGAAAAATGGATGTATCGTATTTGTATATATATATATATATATATATATATATATATATATATATATATATATCCTCTTCTTATATATCCGTCGATATAAATTAAATATAGGCTAAAATACAAAACGCAACTCATTGACTAGACTGGCATTTTACTGCCATTATACTCTAACTCAACACCACTTTCCAAGGTGGCAGCTTTAATGTCTAATAACGACAGTTAGGACATGAATAATTTGAATTTTAGGTCGAAAGCGCTATCGAATAGAAGCCACATAAACGAAGGAATAATCAAAGATACTTGAATTGGCATACCACTGAAAATAGCATGCAAATCGTGACTTCTGTGGAGAAGGAAATAGGGTGCAAGATTCTGAGCCAAATGTCTACTAGTTGTAAGGCCGAGCAGCGGCAATTCTGGAAACTACTTGATGAGTGCCCAATAAGAACGAAGTCGGTCTCGCTGATAAATTGCGCTTGCTATCATATTTAATATATATATATATATATATATATATATATATATATATATATATATATATATATATATATATATATATATAGACAAATAATTAATTAGGGAATGAGCTATTAAGCCCCAAAATAAATGCTTATAGGTACTATCGCTGCTGTTCTGGCCACTTATGCGGAGTTGACAAGTAATGACTTCGAGGAATTGAATTGGCATACCACTGAAAATAGCATGCAAATCGTGACTTCTGTGGAGAAGGAAATAGGGTGCAAGATTCTGAGCCAAATGTCTACTAGTTGTAAGGCCGAGCAGCGGCAATTCTGGAAACTACTTGATGAGTGCCCAATAAGAACGAAGTCGGTCTCGCTGATAAATTGCGCTTGCTATCATATTTAATGTATATATATATAGCAAACATATATATATATATATATATATATATATATATATATAGACAAATGGTGTTAAGGAATGAGCTATTCTAAGCCCAAAATAGAAATGCTTATAGGTACTAATAAACACTGCTATTCGCAGCCCACTTAATACGGAGTTGACAAAATGTAATGACTTCGAGGAAAAATAAATTAAATAAAATTAAGAATTTTATGAACTTGCGGATTCCTATTCTTCTCCTTACCCGTCAATTCTCTCTTTAAATTGTATTTTTTGTGTAGAGCGGTGTAATTGAATGCGTGCCGGATAGCAAGTCACGTGATCAAATCGGTCGTCAAACTGACAGCGGAATGTATGACTACTTTTTGGCCTGCTTCGGCGATGAAGTCACGCCGTCCTACCAAGCGGTGAGTTAAACTTTTGTCCATGCATCTCTATTTTTGAGGCCTAAGTTGCTTGCTCGGGGTGTTTTTGTTCTTGTCTTTATGCGCTGCTCAATGACTTTACTGTTGTTCATATTACGCATGCAAACGTGTGGTGCCACAATGTAGCTTTGGTATGTTTCGCGAGAACTAGGCAATTTGGTTTTATCTTACAGTCAACACATAGTTTTGAATTAATGGGTTTGCGGCAGTTTTGCCTAAGTAAGTCATGCTGATGTAGCATTGCTTATGATGATGATGATGATGATGATGTTGATGATGGTCAGGAGGGGTGAATGATATTGATGGCCACATGGCAGAAAACAGGGAGCTTAATTGATTCCTCTATCTATCAGTTGTAGACATCATTTAGAGTTATTTGACAATGTTAAGCTTATTCTTTGATTGTAGGTTGTTCAATTCGCCTAATTTTTAGGCACAGAATATTTTGCTTCACTCTACAATACTTCTGCTTGGAACACTGATTTAGGGATGAGAAATATTTAAAAAATTCGTGTTAAAATAGTAATGTTTTTATGCGTATTATTTCTCACTGAGTCTGATAATTTTCCACTGCTCCATATGTTTACTGGAATCAGGAATTTATTTGTCAGTAGAATTTAACGGGGAATGTAGAGGAAATTTCGAGTCCAAACGATAATCCAAACATAGACAAGTATGGTTTACTCGTAATTACCAGGTAAATCCGTTGATCTTAAGCGGAGCAAACGGGACAGTATCGAATGCATTTCTTGATTTTGTAGTTGTCTCGTTCTTTTTCGTGTCCTCCTTTAAATCTAAATAATTTTCGTGATCCAATTGATGAAAATTTTTAAAAAAATCTACAGTGCATTCATGCTGCTCCTTTTTTGCAGTTGTTTGATACTTTAATGATAAAGTATTATTTTACTCACCCTACTATTCCTATATATCAAGATGAAAAGAGGGACTCTTGGAGACAGGAACTATGTATTTTTCACCTATTCCTAAAAATGAATGTATGCAAACTTTAGTTCGGCTATTTTCTTGTAGTAGTAATACAAAGTTGAAAATGCAGGCTTGTAGAACACAGTTAGCAAAACCATTTTTTCGTCAGATGTAAATTTGCTTAAATTATTGAAAAATTTGTTTAATAATTTGAAATGTATTATATTAATATATTGTGCAATAACAAATAAGCAGTAAAAGCGTACTTACAGGAGCTCGCAAGCAGTTTCGCGTTTTACATTTAATTAATGTGTAAGTTTTTCTTGTTTATTTAATTTTACAATTGACTATGTCTTCTTGATGTATTACTATAATCAAGGTCGAGATCTTGATTTTAACACCTGACCAATTAGGCACATAAATTTGTTAGTATAAACTAGGAATTTTATAGTGTAGAAAAGGCAATTTATCCAGTACACCGGTTACGTCCTTATTGGGTACTCATCACGTTGTGGCCAGAATTCTGTTCACGGCAAATTCTAGTGCATTTCAACTTGATAGTTAAACGATTTATCTTTTGTGTTTTCTAGCTACTTGCGCCCTTAGTTTTCAATTAAGAAAATGTTAGCGATGAGCTACGCAGATGAATAAATTGCGATTTTCCGTGAGATTTGTTAAAGTTGTTTGTGTATGTGTGTGTGTGTGTGTGTGTAGTACTCTTAGCATGCGTCAGGAAATTTTATCTACCGAGATACACATGAATATACATGTTGCTGATATAACAATGGTATTGATTAAGATATAAACTACATTCCATCTTGTAGGCTAATGTTTTTTATTATTGATTAATTCCGCGGTAGTAACAAAGACGGTCTTTGATGAGGAACGTATGCAAATCTATTTGGCTCAGTACCATATCGCTCATTACTAACGCCCAATAAAGACGAAAACAATTTCTGGTAGATAGGTTGAAATTGCTATCACTTGAAATGTTTTGTTTCATCAATCATAATATATATATATATATATATATATATATATATATATATATATATATATATATATATATTATGTCCATTACCTTCGAATGTATTACACAGCATATTTCTAATTAAGAAAGAAAAAAGCACATTAATAACAAATGGATAAATAGCCATTTATTTCAAGGGAATACTAAGGAGTCACTTTAAAATCCTTCATCTATACATTCTGGAGCTTTCATTTGATTATGTGGTGTAACAAATCTGACTTGGTTTTACTTACATTTCTTGTTTTGGCTGATTAGCAAGTGTTTATGCGTTTGTGACTGTTTTTTATGAAAGGTCTTTCTCGCTGTATTGCATATAAATTTCAGAGATCTGGTCATTCTTGTATTGATGGCTTGGTAACCATCTGTTCGCATTGTCGGTTTGCGTGTAAGAATACTTGTTTTTTCCGAAAGTGTAGTCTTTAGTTTCACCTTGTTACTCAATTTATGGTTTTCCCACTTGTAGTAACAGCACAGGTGCGGATTGCAGTGTTTGAATATATATATATATAATTATCACTATATTATATATTTATTATCTTATATATATATATATATATATATATATATATATATATATATAATATCTATTATCACTAGTTTTGAAGATAATACTAGAACGATTGATACTAGATCATTGAACGTATGTTGCCGGTTGATTTTTGATATAAGTCAACATGGCTTTACGATCGACAACTACTAATATGCTTTCTTTAATGGAAACATGTAATTACATTAGATGAGAAAAAGTTAGATGCACTAATTAAATTTATAGATATCTCATAAGCTTTGACTCCTATATCTTTTGATGCTATTTTGAATGCAATTAATTTATTGAATATTGATCGAATATTTTAACTGAATTACTTAGATACTATTTATATATTCTGAAAATGAGTATTCAGTAAATGATTTGATATAAAATCGAAAAGAGTAACAAATGGAGTTCCACATGGATAAAGTTTAAGGCCAACTATATTGAAAATCGTATTTGCATTGGATTTTACAGCATAACTAAACTAAATGTCATAATTTCTTATGAAAGACATATTGAAAGGATAGTAGGCAGTCCTAAGAAAAGATGGGCACTAATAAATCGAAATATCTTATCGAATGACATAAAACTTAAAATGTATATGATATGGATTAGACCGATACTAGAATATGCTGCCACTACTTGGAATCCATTAAAAATGGGTTTTTCCAATAAGATAGAATCTGTACAAAGAAAAGTTGTGAAACAAATTATTCCTATCTCCTGCACTATATTCGCTACTAGATTACAGTTGGTATCACTGCAAACTTTATGGTTTCGGACGATGTGCTATTGCATAAAAGTTTTCTATATTTGAACCAGTGGACTGGTGCCTATATAAATCCAATAAGAAAGAGTCATGAAGTTGGAACTAGATCTGGACATTTGGCAATATCTCCTCCTTTGGTGGGGAATGTTGCGGGTAACTTATTCTCTTTTTCGAATGTTTACAAAATTTACAATCAATTGTCAAAGGGGCTTAGAGAAACGCCTCCATCTAAGATGTCTTTTAAATTTTTATGTACTGAACTAGAAAAAATCTACAATCCTGCTGATATTTTTAATTTTGATTATGGTAATACTCTCATGGTTTGAATTAAAGACAAGAATAACTGTGACCAGCAACATAACTTCTTGAGATTTCTATTTACAAGTTTTGTATTATTAAAATAGAAATGTTATGCATTATATCATCATGTTAGTCAACAATACATACAACCAATTGCTAGTCATGGTTCTCATTTTTTGCATAATGTTACACTCGAATTATACCTTAATTTTTCCCATTTTTGATGATTAATCTATTACTGCTTACAGCCGAACTTTCTGATGTTGATATATTGTACAGTACAAATAGTGAGATTTACTTATCTAAATCAGACTAATTGCAAATATTTATATGATGTAATATCTTTTTTATGTTGTACATTTTCCAATTTTATTATCTATTTGATGGAACATGTGTGGCTTGAATCCAATTAAAGATATTCTATTCTATTCTTTTCTATTATATTCTATTCTATTCTATAATTAAGTCTTGTCAATTCTTCAATTGACATGATATTTCTTAAATAAACCGACCGGAGCTGGCTAAGTAGACTGTGTAAACATACTACTATCGGGTATGAAGTACATGAGTCTCGTTGCATAGTAATTGAGGATAATAACTCTGAATTTTGTGTTTCCGATTTCGGTTTCGGTTTCTGCCCGCCACAGTCTTTGATATTACTGACGGTTTGCGCTTTATGAATGAAACAACGATTTATATTATGTCACATTATGATTGAGTTAACATCATGTATATTGTATGCAGATTATTCAGTTTATATCAGCTACTCTGTATTTTATCGTTTAACACTTTGTGGTTTACATTTGCCAGCTAGTTGAGAACTGGTAATAGTCACGTTGTTTTGCCACGCAGTGAAACTCGTTACATTGTGGAATTAATTAAAATTTTGGATTATTGAACCTTGTCTTACATTTGATTGTAACATCATGCTTTCATTGATGCTAGTATCGTAAATAAGAATGTAGCTAGTCTTAGTCAGTCAGTGAAGCGCGAGGTTTATAATTGAAGATAGTTCGGAATCGATGGAGATTCTGACCAACGAAGGAGTATTCGAACCACATCAGCCTTGGGAATGTGTTAACATTTAATTTTGAAAGCACTCCGCATTATACAATACTTAGTCTATACTAGTAAGCTTAAGTATATAATGAGATTGGTGTTTCCATAAAGAAGGAATGGCTATTTGGGAGAGCCATACAATATATATACGTATAGACTCGTGATTGAGATAATTTATTTTTTATTTTTACTTTATCAGGCAAGGCGAAATTTCATTATGAGCATGGCGGCCTACAGCTTGATTTGCTATTTGCTTCGAATCAAAGATCGTCACAACGGTAACATAATGCTAGACAAACTTGGACATATAATCCATATCGGTACGTTTTCAATTTCTTTGTAACCACTGCTGTATGCATTACTCGTGATGAAATCGGAGCATGTCAATAATGATTTTTAACCTATTAAATATTCACAAATACTGCTTAATGTGAATGGGAATGTTAGCTTTCAAATCTTCATTGCCACTAGTCAGACGAACAATTTCATTAATGTCTGACTTCTGTCCAGTGACTAGTTCGTGATTGAGATATAGCTTCACTCCCATGACTTTAACGGAGCTTTTGCGGCTAAAAAATATTTAAAAATTCATACATAAACTGTGATCTAGGTAGCCTTCAAGTAAGCTGCAGTAAATAGTGCAACTATAAGTCCACAATTGGAGCCGTCGAGGGTCAAAATACATATTTTGTGGTCCAAGATGGACACACCGTCTCGAATTCTTTTGTGTCGCCAGCTGCCTTCTTAACTTTCCAGAAAGTTCTGACATATTAGCGAAGTGTAGAACGAACCACTTCAGTGCAACTCATTGGAGCATCATATTTGGTTTTATTTACAATTTGTTTTTCGCTTTTTAGAAGTTAGAAATCGCTTTTAGCAAAGTTATGTTCCATTTTCCTTACTATTATCTATTTCCATTTCCAGATGCACAGCGTATCAGTCTCTGTGATTGGGATTTGTCCTGTCACTCTGAAGTCATTCACTCGTGATCTGTCCATTGAAAATGCCGTACTCCCACATTTAGTCGATTTTTTACTGACGCTTCGGACTGTTCTTTCCCTGTCCATTGTCAAAGTTTCCATAGAGATCTCAGAGGAAAATCGGCTAAATTTTGGACTAATATTTTCAACGGACAGTACGTGTGGAAGGCTTCGGGGTGATAGGACCAGTGCGAACCCATAAATCACAGAGATAGACACGCTGCGCAACCAGAAATGTTAATGAATCAATATTTTACCGACCTACAAGCGTTATTTAAGGATCCTTAATGGTCAAGAGTGGCATAAAAGCATGTGATGACAGCATTGCACAATTATATACTTTATTCAAAATACTCTTAGCTTAGAAGTTACTCAGTCTCGTGATAACTCTTTTACTTTAATCAAGGTTGCGATCATGATATAAACACCTGACCCATTATGTACATAAATTTGTCAGTATAAACTAAGCATTTTATAATGTAGAAAAGGCAATTCATCCAGTAGACCGGTTTCGTCCTTGTTGGGAACTTACCACGTACTGTTCAAAATTTGCCGCGGACAGGGCTCGAACATGGGCACGTCTACTTTGAAACTGGTGCTCTAACCACGGAACCATCCTGCCGCACTCTACACACGATTTTCAGTAATAGACTGATTAATGTTTTTTGGCTAGCCTTTCCTTTAGGTGGAACCTATATGGCATCCATTTCGACCTGAAGTTCCAACTAACCATCTCCAAGCTGTTATTGTACAACAGATACCACGCTACATGGGGGAATTAGTAATCGATGTCATCGCTCTGTTACTGAACTCCGCTGAATTCATTTGACTGATGTCATTGAATTTACGGCCTGATGGCCGGCTGGCCGTAGCTTCTCTGGCCAGTACCGTTTTAATAAACCTTGCCGTTATCAACGGTATACAATTATCTCTCTTTGCTTATAAACAATTGAAATAGCATAGCCGATTCTACGTTTAGTTGTCATTACTTGATGCGCCAACATGCACTAGTTCTAAGCAAAGTGTGAAAGAAAGCACCTGGCCCTCTATGATACTGGAGCATAATTCTGACTTTCGTATTTATATTGAACTGTCTCACGCGTTTTTTAGTCCTTGAGTGCTCTTTTCAACTCTACTGTATTGACGATATATATATATATATATATATATATATATATATACAGGAATGTGGTTGCATGCATGTTCGCATGGTTGAATTTGTCCTACATGCTTGCTTAAAATCAATTTTAATTTCATTATATCTTTTAATTGGAACTTGCGCATCATTGTATTATATATTCATGCTGCATTGTCTGTCTCATTTTTTTAAATTTTAAGATTTTGGCTTCATGTTCGAGAGTAGTCCCGGTGGCAATTTGGGCTGGGAGCCTGAAATCAAATTGACAAAAGAAATGCTGATGATAATGGGTGGCAGTACTGAAAGCGCTCCATATCAGTGGTTTGAGCAGTTGTCCATCCAGTGCTTTCTAGCTGTTCGACCTTACCGTGAAGCGATTGTCTCCTTAGTCAGCCTGATGCTGGATTCCGGGTTGCCCTGCTTCCGAGGTCAGACAATCAAGTTGTTACGCCAACGGTTTTGTCCAAATCTCTCGGATCGGGATGCGGCCAGTCAATACCTTCGCATATTGCGTACTTGTTTGGATCATTGGCGTGCACGCTCGTACGACCTTCTGCAGTATTATCAAAATCAGATTCCGTATTAGCAGATTTTTCTTCTCTCTGTGTGTGCGCGTTGATCATCGTTTCACAACTAACAGTCGGCGCATACCATTATTGTTGTATTAATATAACAAATAGATTTCCTCTGAAAGGAAACAATTCTCACTTTTTAAAAAAATGATCGGCTTTAACTCAATTATTGTAAATTCACTACTTAATTTATATACAAGATTTTGTCATCTACCTCTACTTTGAGGATTGCACATCCACGTCACACAAAAGCAGATTTTATTAACTATATATATATTGTGCTTCTGACATCATTTTTTATTGAGATTTCATGAGAGCATGGTTTAGCGCTAATTCTACGATACTCACGAATGCGATATCATTTTAACGTCATTTATGTGAACTACATTTACTTTACCACATAAATTGTATTGAACAGAATTTGGCTTTGCGTTCCTATAATGCAGCTTTATAACTGGAAATATCTATATTTCAAGAAAAAACGCTTTTTCAACACGAATTATGAACAATTTTCAGGTTGTCAATAGGCAATCGAGTTCAAATTCTCAGGTTCGACCAAAAATGTTATCCTATGCTTATGTAAATCGCACACAAGTGAATATCGTATGTGATAACCTTCATTGGTGTGTTAAAAACATCAACAATTGGTAGTGCCACACGAAAATGTGACATTACGCCTTTTAAATTATTCTTGATCGCGAAATAGTCCTTCCTAGTTGGTTTGGCTAAAAACCCTTCATTCTACTATAATTTATTTCGAAATTAAATAACAATACCCGTCAGAATGTAGGAAGCGGTTGTGTCGCGTAGACGTCGCTTCACATACGCGTTGGTCGACTGATTATCAAAACTTTGCACAAGTTGGCCCCAAAGAAATGTTTGTAGGACACTGAACTAAATTTAAGTCAGTTTGTTTCCTACCCGTTGCAATGCTGGCTACTACTGATAAGTTGGACACACACACGCAAGATGAAACCATAGTTTTGTAAACAGATTTTCTTTTCTCTCTTGTGCAATATGAATCATGTGACTTGCATTGTCTTTCCTATTCAATATTTTTGGTAATAATGCATTACAGAACCGAATTGTAATTCCCATATGGCGCTGGTTGTTATTAACATCATGGAAGTGTAGACTCCAGCCTAAAATAGGTATTTTTAGTTAATGGCGTTTATAGCTGGTGTTCTTTTCCGCTAACAAGAAAGCATCGTCAATGCCAAGTTTGATAATCGGCCGCCACCACGATTTTACTCTTCTGGAAGTGTTGCAGTGGCCTCAGCAGAGAATGACATTCACATAAAATTCCGTGGTCTTTGGTATTCAAGAATCTTGTATGCAATGCATGAAAATGATAGATGTAAAATTCATAGTACCCTTTCCATGTGCAAAAAGAAAAATAAATTTTATCCGATACAAGAACCATTTCTTTCTCATACTCTTCTCAAGTGTCTACAAATGAACAACTCTTGATTGAAAAGAAACACAGGTCAGAAAAATGTAAACATGGAGAAAGTGAAATAAAGAAACAACCAATCAGTTGCATTCATCACATCCAGCTCAAGCTCAATGCCTGAACATGCTTCTTCTGCTTGCATAAATCCGATTTTAATTTGTTTATTCATAAAGCTTCGTATGTGGCTAACTAACTTCTGCTATTGCATTTAGTAATTATCTTAAATGCTAATTAAAATACTTAACGATCTATGAAAATTTACAAAAAGTCTTTTTGGATTTAACTTCTGCTTTTAGATCATTTGCAAAATGCATCGTGTAATATGAATTTTCTGTCCTATTCGTTATTTAGATTATTGTGCATTACGGACCCGGATTTTGCATTACATGGCGCTGGTTGTTATTAACATAATCAAAGCGTAAAAATCGGTCTATAATAGGCCTTTTCCTTCCTCAATCTAAAGGAATCAACTTGAGATGTTATGCTCTGACATTGTCTTTACTATCTCTTTCTTGTGTGGTTGACAAATTAAGTTAGTGTTACTAAAAGGGTATTTATGAGCAAACGTGTTTACGAATCGCGCAGTAATTTTAGAGGAAAACGAGTTACCACAAAGAGCGGGCGCATGCTCTTGTAAACAGGATTTTAAAAACGTCAAAAATATAACTAGTTGCCATAGACTTGCTTTGAGAATTGACCAAACGTGTTATGCTTTTTGCGATTTTCGCATCGTACAACAATGTAATAGCCTAGGTGGTAATCGCAAATTCTATTCCTTCATTTAACCAGTTTTTACAACGAATAAAGTGTAGTGGACCATTGTATTTTTGTCAGGCTTCCCTACCAACTGGAGCCATATACATAGAAAAACTAAGTTCAAATGTGTTTCCGATGTTGCCTTGGCCTATAGCTGAATTGGCCAAAATAGTGTTTTGTAGAAATTTAGTTTGCCTCACTTCTGCGTACTATGTAGGTAAATTTACTCATATAAACCAGATCCTTGCCAATATAAATTGTTTTCTTTTAATGGTTGCTTGGCCTAAATTATTACTTTTGTCATTATTATTACTTTTTTTAATTGTTCATGTTTTTGTGGTTATTATTGTAATTATATAACAGTGAAATATTAATTACTAATTGACTGTTGTATTGCTGTGCATGACGATATTGATGAAGTACAGGTGTGCCTGTGATGAGCACCAAATGTTGACTTGTTCTTGGATATTTAACTCCCCCTGTAAATTTACTTATTTACAAATTGATTTAATGAAGGCAATTTTAGCAGCTTCTAGTGTTAATTAGGCAGATGTAGGTCGCAAACGAAAGTGATAGAAGCCTGGCAAACATCCAGCGTCAAATTTTTACCGGGTTGTGTCTTCAGTGCCATCGAACATTTTTTGGTTTGGAATTTCATTAAAATACATCGCCATATGGTGAGCGTAGGTGACGAAAGACAACGAAAAACATGACGGGGCACAACATTTCTTTAAATCAAGTTTGCGAGCTTGGAGTAAACACTAATCCCATTGTATTTAACCTGTCGTAGGACAACATAGCAAAACTGCCGTCAGTCACATGGACCATGGGATGGATATTTATTTAATGCTCGCAAATTTGATTTAAAGAGTTATTATCATCTCACGCTCACTGCTTACACAGCACTGTTGGTTTTACTGTTTGCTGAATACCTAATATTACTGATTATTTCATATTGAGTTGTTTGCAACATGGCTTTAAAGGATTATTTTCCAATACTTTGCAAACAGATTCTTCTTTTATAAATTTTTGTTTGCCAAAGGAGGCTCGACACGATTTCGTGCAGGTTCATAACTTCATTTCGTAATTATTTCTTTTTCTTTTTATGATATTTGTTAAAAGTGCTGCCATTTTTTCTCTCTGTGATATTGAACAGCACACTATAC
>JAQBSW010008185.1:22500-35771 GCA_029291075.1 Eudiplozoon nipponicum | reverse complement strand
AAATCGGCTCTCAACCAAATACACATTAATACTCATATCCTATATAAATTAGTTTCTCCATTAAAATATCTGTGTCGAAATCATCTATATAGCTATATAATAAATTAGTATTATTTTATATATATATTTTTTTTAAATTTTATTTACTTATTTATAATTATATATATATATATATATATATATATATATATATATATATATATACATAACTATAAAATTAGCAATCTTTTGTATTTAAATTTTATTTTTACTTATTCATATTTATATATACACACACCCACAACTTATAAAATATCTATTTATACATACGCCCACACGCTATCTATGTATATATAGATAAGCATATAAGCAACCATGTAGGTTCTTCCCACATCTTTTATAAATATCTATATATCCATCTTATATATACACGTGTATGCACCATATACAATATGAATGACATATAAGCAACACTTTCAACGGATAAATTATATCAGTCAAGAAGTTTTTGTTAATCTGTCAAAGTTTATATATAGTCATATGCATATATATATATATATATATATATATATATATATATATAGAATTATACTAAATTGGATTATAGTATACGTATATGCTATTGATTTATGATATTTTTAATGGAGAAACTAATTTATATAGGATATGAGTATTAATGTGTATTTGGTTGAGAGCCGATTTAGTAAGTGTAGACTCCTTGTTCGGTCTTGTCAAAACGATAATAATACTATACATTCTTTCAAAAGTTTTATTAACCTCTCTCTTGGTCTATAACCGATTGCAAGCTGGATGGGATTAGGTAAACTGGGGGCATGTGAGGATTACTGCAGGATTGAAATCAAAATTTTGTTGACCTTTCTATGCGTCCGGATCAGAAATTAAAAAATAGACATCATGGATTGGCTTGTACGTCAATCCATTAGGTGTGCTTATAGTTATTCAATAAAATGTCACTTTAGTAAAATACACATGTTTATAGGTGGTTGTGTGCGCGGAGGGGGACAAGGCTAAGGTTTTTTGTATACATTTGAGTATTAGAGACTAGGTATGAAGACCGGATATTAGGAAGACAATTAAAAATACATTTGGAATTAAAATAAATATAAATATATCTGCCACAAGTTGTGTTTTACTCCTGTGCGTATTGTGTCAACCCTGAAGATGAGCCTGGAAATTCGGGTTCGAAAATTAGGTAAAAGAACAATGGAAAATCTTGTTCCAACGTCATTTTCAGACAATCAGCTAAATGAAGTCTTAAAGAAGAAGGGACAAGTGAGAACCCATCAATTGAGGCCAAAATTTACATCATCTGAAAATGAAGAAAATTCAAGATTTTACCGACCTATGAGTGCTATCAATTGTCCCGCACAAGAAAAATGCGGTCAAATCCACAACAAGAAGGACAGCACTGCGCAAGCAAATACATCTTTCAAAATTTATTTTCATGTTCATTGAATAATGTTATTAATATGGACAAAATTTTCAGTATTTATAAATAATGTGCTAGTTTATAATGCATGAATTTTTTGTATAGAATATGCTTCATGTTTTCCATGAAGTTGACAAAATATCTATAACATTAAATGTGTGCATGTCTATACATATGGTTTACTTATATTTATTCTATAAATTTTGATTTGGTTTAGAATACACATACATGGGCGTGTAGATTGTGTGTGTATGGGGGGCGGGGGTTATTTTCGTGCATGTATGCACGTATAAATGAACAATTATTTAAGTCGGATATTAAGTAATAAGAAATTATTTAGTAAGCAAATGAATTATAAATAGACCTGTCTTGAGTGTGGATTTCACAGTTGTCATAAGTTCTTTTCTGGGAGTAATGTGTCAACGCTTAAGATGGGACTTGAAATGAAGTCCCGAAAATTTAGGAAAAACTTGATTTAACTATTTTCTCAGACAAACTATTTGTGCGCGGATTCAGAGTGACGGACAAGTGCGAACCCACCAATCAGCGCAAAAGGCAAACTGTGCAGCAGCAAATGTAAATGAGTCAATATTTTTTCACTCCTATTAATGCGATCATTTGCCCCGCGATAAACTGCTGCGGAAAGATCATGAGAGATGACAGGATTGTGCAAGGAAAAATATCATTTTAATATTAATGTAGTTATTCTCCTGCTCTCGACGCATGGAATAGACAAAACAAATCTGGTCAAACTTTTATATATGTAATACGAGTTTTTTTAAATAGTTTTAAACGATTAATATAGAAATATGTCTTATTTATGCATCATTACTAGGAAAGAAATGTTACAAAATTATGTGTTATTTTGTACAAAAATAATCATTAATATTGCTATTGTTAAAAATACATTTTAGTGGTGATTTCCGACTTTTATCATTACAGAGTAATTTTAATTCGTGTTATTTGATTTCAAATGAATAATATTTCATTTTTTGCGTGTGAAATGAATTTTAATTTTTAATTCAAATTGATTGTAGCACATTTATTTCGAACAGAATAAATAATTTTTGTGCAATTATAAATAGGACGTGCAAATATATATGCAGACATATTTTGGAAAATTGTCATTATAAAATATTCTTAACATGACATAAAATACAAGATCCCACAGCAATATGTATCCTAGTTGAACAATATATATATATTTCGCCTTTGAATAAATTGGTTATTTTGAACGGCGGTGTTTCTGTAAAATGTCAAATTTCATCATAAGTTTTAGCTTAAAATTAAATTTTTACCTGTTGATTAGTCAATGTACAAGAAAAATATTTGCTGAATAAATTCAAACCAAAGGAAAAATCAAATTTTAAAAGCACAGTCAAATTAAATTAAGTTTTTTATTTTTGCCGTTGAAACTAGGTAGTTATCTTAACTTCGTATATGATTGCAAATCTTTTTGCTGAGAAAAACATTATAGAGTTAGTGTAAAAACTAATTTTACTCACTGTAAGTTGCAGTTTTTTTCTATTTAAAACGAGGTTCTGAAATCCAGTGACATTTCTATTTAGGTATCATAAGTGTAGGACTAAGGTTCTTCTCGTTTATTAGGTCATATTTAATAATCATTTAAAAAGAACTACAATGTTGAAAATCAATATACAAATTATTATATAATTAATACACGGGGTATTCGTCTTCAAATTTTTGGTCATGCTGAATTTTTGCAAAAAGAATACCATGATACTAGTATTAAAAAATTGTCAGTGCTCAATATGCTCTGTTTAAAATGATTATTGTATCACAAGTGAATTATATTTTTTTCAAAAAATAGCCTGAATTCCTGTAGTTAAATTCGCGTATTACGAACGGCAGAAGATATGATGAGAATATATTTACCATTATAAAAATCTGTTTGGAAAACTCGAAAATTCTAATTTGTTTTCGTCAATTACAATGATTTATCATTTTGTATAATTAATAACATTAACATAACTTACATATAATCGTAAATTGCTGCGATGTTGCGGCAATCGTGTCAGTATTTGTTTGGCTAAATTACAAAACAATAAACCCAAAATATAAGAGCTATTTTATTTTGAATAACTAAAAATAAGTGAATATTTCAGACATACTTTTTATACCGATTTTAAAAGTGAACTAGTTTAAATTTGACGGATTAGTGATTTCGAAATGTTCACATTTAAATAAATGAGCACGATAATTATAATTTCTAAAATTGTGCATAAGAAATTCTGCATTAATATTTTTGAAGAGATTTAATTATGCCTGTCAATACTGTTTAAAAAACAGAAGCACTACGTTTTAAGAAATAATACATATATGTTAAACCAATTCGTGCAACAATTTATAGAATAATTACACATAAACATATTTTAAACAAATAATTTATCCAATTAAACAAACATTGGTTGCGCGGGCGGTAATAACATTTAATATAATCAAGTTTGCAAACATAATATAAACAACTAACCCACAAAGTTCTTACATTTTTTCATTATAAACTAAGAATTGTATAGTATAGCAAAGGAAATTCATCCAGTAGAACGGTTTTGTCCTTATTTGGAACTCAATCTGGGCACGTCTGCTTCGGAATCTAGTGCAGACGTGCCCAGTTTTGAATCCTGTCCGCGTCAAATTCTGGCCAGTACGTGTTGAGCTCCTAATAAGAACGAAACCGGTCTACTGGATGTATTGCCTTTGCTACACTGTACGATTCTTAGTTTATGCTGACAAAATGTAAGTACTTAATGGGTCAAATTGCAAGAAATTTCCCATAATTTGAATGAATTTTCTCAAAATATACTCAAAATGTGCCAATTTGGTGCACTGTATAATTTGCGCCTTGCTATCGGGCCAAAATATGTTACAATCTCTATTCTTTAAAATTCGACTTTTTTCTTTATTTTTAATATAATTCTGGTTTTTCATTGCACCAATTAATATTATAAGTTTGCTGTCATTATTGTATTTTTTGTTGTTTATTTAAATTCCGTTTAAAACAATGAGAGACTGGGACGCTAAACATTTTGACATAGAATAATTGTCCAAACAATGAGAGTTAAATATGCTAGTATATCTTTAAACTTTGATATAAGACCAAATAATTTCCTTTAGAGTTTTATTTAGTCTTCTGGTGCTAAACTCTGAACATAGGTCACTAGAACTAAGTATTATCAAAATTTGTAATGGTATCACAGAAATAATCGAAGACTACCTACGCGAATAAACATTTTTGATCTTCACATATTTTTAAGTTTTAAGGAAATTTTGTCATGACTTAGATCCTAATATTTGCACACGAATAGTGGGTAAACCTCGTAGTTCCTGGGTTGGCTTCCACTGCCATGTTAACTTTCTTTTGCAACATGAACACATTATTTAATTTTAATCGATTTTTATCTGAATGGCACAGAATTCTTGATACGACCGGGGAAAAATTTCTCTGCTACCTATAAAGGAATGCGTCTTTACTGTCTTAAAGCATAACAATAATTTTACTACGGGTTCTATGCCTTAATGAAAACAACGTCAGAGTCGCATAATTTACTACCGCTGTCCCACATAATTTGGTTTATTTCGTTATATTCTGTTATATCTATTAGTTTTAAGTACAAATGGATATGTGTATAAAAAGGTAAGATAAAGATTGGTCTTTGTGCTATTTATTCTACGAGGCATATTATATAAAATGCATTTTTTTTCGGATTAGTGATAACGAAATAAAACACCTTTGTCGAATCCATTTGAAAATGTATTTTTAACTTTGAGAAATAAGCATAGGTCGAATTAAATTTTTTGATCACTTTTTCGGTTGTGAGTACAAATCAAAAATATAATATACCGGTGTAAAACGTATAAGAAATAATTGCAGCTAAGTATGCCATCTGGATATGTATTACCCTTGTTTTTTATTGCGTTTTGAGTTGTATAAAAAAGAATAGAGTAGAAGTTTAGGCGTGTATTTTATAATTTTTATGGAAAAGTTTTTGACTATGCAACACTTTCAAAATATCCGCATTTGTATGTTTTTATTGTAGAAAATAGGTTTGCATTTACAGAATGAACAATTTAGAATAAATTGTGCATTATATTCATAAATGTTTTAGAAATAGTTCTGGACAAATTTACGCAATAGGTTATGGTGCTGAAAATTAACAAAATCTAGTCTAAAATTATTTGAGTCAATGGAATTAAAATAATAATTCCTTTGTTAAACTAAATCCCTCAGATTGAAAACTCAACGTATGATAGAAAAATAATAAATCAATTTAAGAGATATGTACTAATGAATCAAACGATGTGAGTTGAGCAGCCTTCATTGTTAAATACATCAGCAAATATAGCACGATGAACATTAATAAACACAGATAATTTGGTATTCTAATATAATAAGCTAATGCACATTATGCTATTTAGCATGTAAAATGTATAACACGGAATATGCGATAAAAATGGCGGCCAAGATATGGGCCAGTGAACATAAAAATAATATAGATCTCATATTGTGTGCAATGATGCTAGTTGCGTCAAGTGTATGGCACATGGTTTTGAAAAAATACTTTTCGAAAAATCGCTGTCTGTCTACACTATCCGTTAAATATATTTTAACATATAAGCGATAATAAATTTAGTAAGGTTAAAATAGGTCAAAGTTGGTCACAAATGCTCAATAAATTAACATACAAGATAATAAATTTTAACAGGTTAGTGCTATATTTACGCAATTTTAAATCTACAAAAATAAATTGGTGGTTAAGTAGAAGACATAGTGAGGAGAACTATTGGATGATGTTTAGGTATGAGGAATGATGGGAAATTACAATCGATGAACGTACAGAGGAAATTGATAATTTTATCAACAGAGGTGCTTGTAAATAAACATTTGACATTGACATATTAAAGTTGATTTACAAGGTAAAAAGTATCGCGAACACATACAATTTACATTCAGATTTGTTCTGGTTGGAGGAGAGCTTTTAATTCTCTGGCTATTCCCTATTGTGCAGTGTTAATCAGTGATAATTACAGTTTGAATGGCGGTGGCGCTTTGCTCGTAGCACATACTTTGTGTACCATTGGCGTGCCACGCATTGTAGACGCGCGCGAATCTACTTGATGTTTGTGACTGCATAGAAATTGTGCAGCCGTCATTTCCAGTCAAGTTCAATGTATGCGAGACTGCTAGAGGTGACAGCTGCATATCTAAATTTGATTTCCATTTATATATTCAATGTGGTTTGATCCTCGATAGTCAGTTTGCCGTCGTACTCTTATGATGATCATGGAAGGTCAAAACGCGTCAGTGCGTTGCGGCTGGCGTTAGTTTTGTTATGTTGTTCGACGACTGGTTAAATAATATGGGATTGGTGTTTACTTCAAGCTCGCAAACTTGATTTAAAGAATTGTTAACATCACCAGCGCAATCAATTTTTGTTAAATTGTATTGCTTATATATGTATATGTGGCGAAAGGTGCAAACAGTTAATGTTCGTGACTGCATAGAATTTGTGCAGCCGACATTTCCAGTCAAGTTCAATGTATGCAAGACTGCTAGAGGTGAGAGCCGCATATCTAAATTTGATATCCATATATATTTAATGCGGTTTGATCCTCGATAGTCAGTTTGCCGTCGTACTCTTATGATGATCATGGAAGGTCGAAACGCGTCAGTACGTTGCAGCTGGCGGTAGTTTTGTTATGTTGTTCGTAGACTAGTTAAATACAATGGGGTTGGTGTTTATTTCAAGCTCGCAAACTTGATTTAAAGCATTGTTACCACCACCCGCGCAATCAATTTTTGTTAAATTGTATTGTCTATATATGTATATGTGGCGAAAGCTGCAGACGGTTAATGTTCGTGACTGCATAGAAATTGTGCAGCCGACATTTCCAGTCAAGTTCAATGTATGCGAGACTGTTAGACGTGAGAGTCGCATATCTAAATTTGATTTCTATATATATTCAATGCGGTTTAATCCTCGATAGTCAGTTTGCCGTCGTATTCTGATGATGATCATGGAAGGTCGAAACGCGTCAGAGCGTTGCGGCTGTCGGTAGTTTTGTTATGTTGTTCGACGACTGGTTAAATACAAACTTAATTTAAAGAATTGTTTTGCTCTTTTGAGGTAAGGTTTGCCGTGATCGATTTCCGCAGAAGTCTTTGTGGTACTGCTTCACGCGTTTTTTAATCACGCGCCATATAAAACTCTCATTAGTACCCGAATTGTTATCGATCGGTTGACATGGTTTCAAGTTTTGTCTATCATCCGAACCTTACTGGATCGACTTATAAAACAATAGTTATTCAGAAAATCAACAACTAATGGGTCAGGTATGTATTAGGTTTTGCGAACCTAGTAACAAATTAGTTCAGTTGTGACCAGAAGGATAAACCAAAGGCAGCATGAACGGAAAGTATAATCTCATGCACATTCGTTTCGTGCTTACTGGCGACTCATCAGTAGGAGCCGGTATTACGCCCTTTAACCACTGTATATTTGGTAGAAGAATGTGGAATAATAGGACGGTACAATCTCCTAGACGAATGTGTAAACCTGTAATAATGAAGCTAACATAATCTGTCAACGCTGCGAACTTCAATGCTAACTCACACTATATAATATATATACCGAGTCTGTAAAGGATACTAACACTATGGCTATTGTGTTAGTAACTGATACTTTTTTTTGAAATCGATGAGTACCGGATATTAACACTATGGTTTCCGAGTCGGTACATGATACCAACGTAATGGATATAAATTTATGCTAAAGTTCACCCAAATTGAGTATTACAACAATTTCCGAACACCTGTTACTCCAGTTAAACCAAATATAGAGTGGTTAAAGGGCGTAATACCGGATCCTACTGGTGAGTCGCCAGTAAGCACGAAACGAATGTGCATGAGATTATACTTTCCGTTCATGCTGCCTTTGGTTTATCCTTCTGGTCACAACTGAACTAATTTGTTACTAGGTTCGCACAACCTAATACATACTTGCATATATATTAGTTTTTCGCAACAAACAGTATTTAATTTTAAAGGGTCAGGCGTTTATGTCAAGATCGCTATCTTGATTATATTAATCGCTTTCACTGCCCGTGTAACCGAAGTTCGTTTAATGATATAAATGTTTATTTTAATACTACTTCCCCATGTAGTGTAGTGTCTGGTCGAAAATGAAAGATTTGGTATAGTTAGCTGCAACTGTGAGTCTAAATGAAAAAAGACAAATTTGAGTTACGTTAGTTAGTATATAATTGAAAATTGTGTGCAGTATACGGCAGGGTAGCTTAGTCGATAGAGCACCAGATTCCGAAGCAGACGTACCTAGGTTCGAGCCCTATCCGCGTCAAATTCTGGCCAATACGTGATGAAACCGATCTACTGGATTAATTGCTTTTGGTACACAATAAAATTCTTAGTTTTTACTGACAATTTATTGTATTTAATTGGTCAGTTGTTTACATCAAGATCGCAACCTTGATTACACCAATAAATAAGCATTTTCATTTGTGTGACGTAATGCTTTGCTTCCTTTACGCGCTTTTCTTTTTGTTTTTTTCATATGAAGAATTTTGGTACAAGTCTTAAGTATTTTTTCTGACTTAGTGGAAGGATCAAACGTGTATAATTTTGAAGGTATGCCTCAGGGTTCTTGATCAATTCGTTTGAGGCTTGCTCCTTACAAAAAAGATTGTTGGGTAACTTAAAATTTTCTCTGTCTACGACATTCATAACCACGTGATTAACCGCGATCGAGAGCCCCACAAGTTCCTGTCGATGAATAATTCTGATATGTGTTTCTATGCTGAATTCTTGTAGTTTAACCTTCAACCAGCAGAATTTTAGTTTCTATTTCAGTTTTAGTTAATCGCCTTAACACACTTTTAGTGTGGAGAATGGAGGCTGAACGGCCTAGTATGTGAAATTATCAAAGAAATTGGCCATTTGCGATGCTCCACAATAAAAATCTATTTCTTTCACATGCCTCGGCATGTCTGTTTTTAAATGAAATATATAGAATAACATCTTGACGTGGACATATGGACATGTATAAATCAGAGTTCAGTAATAAAAATGAAACATATCTACTCAATGAATTGCATCTGTTAGCAAATGCAGTACTTAGTTAATATGGATCGCATATAAAAAATCACAATCCTACATCAAATAAATTACACATCCCCTGGCGACACAAATTCTATTCTTCAATGACAAATCGGGGCGGGCAGTTCTGACATTTATGTCTAGTAAGTTATCATATAAATCCATCTTAAGGGAAGCATTACTAAAACATAAGGTGGTGAACAAAATAAAGTGTCGTGTTGTGTATATCAGTGGTGACGCATTAGATAAATACAATACTCTGAAGCAAATGCGCCGCTGTTAGAGCTGCGGTTTGAACGTTATCTGGCAGGTTCTTAATAAGTCTCCAATAAGGAAGAATCCGTTCTACTTGATGAATACCGTTTTCTACAATGGTAAGTCTATTCTGATACCATATGCATAATGAAATCCTGCAATTAATCTACACATAACTGCACGTCCTAATTTATGTCATTTTAAAATTTTAAAATAATGAAAAATGGTTATCAAGTTGCAAAATTAATTATACCATTGAAAATTTAAAATATTGTAATAAATAGACGGTTTTTGTAGATATGTCCGACGATTTTTGAAGATAAGCAATTTAACAGAGGCAAAAAATTGGAATGTCATTGAATCCGGCCAAATTTAACCAGGCACATACCTGACAATTTGAGCTCTTTGCCCACTCGTATCAACAATCTTGCCAATTGTACATTTCGATGTTCCAATGCATCTGGAATTCTAACAGGCAATAGAATTATTTTAAACACTAAAATACCGTGATTTGTAAATAAATCCTCTAATGAAAAAAAAACAATTTTTTTAATTATCGTTTATGCATCAGCTAATAAGGGTATAAAATTCTACCATAATTGAATAATGATAAATCTAAGTGGATGAAAAAGAACATTTAGAAAGGTATGATTTTGAAGATATTTACACGAACAAGCTTTTAATTCTATGCTTTTTACTAAATGTAAAAATAGATTGCTTTTTTATCACGGCCACTAGGTAATTAGACCTGTTTTACCAGACCAAGCCATATTACAACATTAAAATTGTCAAATAATCTAATTTTCATGTAATTTTAAAGGTGTAATTGTGAATTTTCTCTTTCAATAATAGTGCCACTAACTCAAATGGCGATATTAAGTGCTCCAGAATGCTGAAATCGAATCGGATAATGAATGTCAATAGGAAATTTACATGTTTTATTCATTATATTTGCTGTAATTTTGAATACTGAATGACGTAAATCACACATTATAAATTGTTAGATATAGACATATATAATGCAGTTAATTTAAATTTAAACACACTCATTGTAAAAAAGCACTCTTTATATGTAATGAATATTTTGCCGAAGAGGCCACAAATACGATCATATTAGACTATTGCCCATAAATGTTATAAACAGAGGTGATACATCCAGAATGGTAAGATTTTCGCGATTGCCCACGTTTCAAACAAATACACGTTAACAATATTCATAACATATAATTAATATTCTTTTGAAATGCGAGCTTTAATAAAATTCATTGTACCCTTCTTGTGTGCAAAAACAAAAAGAAATTTTATCACATATAAGAAAATTTTCTTTCTCATGGTCTTCTCAAATATCTACTCATGAACATATCTTTATATATAAATTGGAAAACAAAACAAGATAGAAATATGTGAACAAAGAGAGTGTGAAAAATAGAAACCAATCAAATTGCGTGCGTCACATCCAGTTCAAGCTCAATGCTTGTACGTGCTTCTTCTGCTTACATAAATCCGACTGCAATTTGTTTATCTATAAGGCTTCATATGTGGCTAGCTCCCTTTTGTTTTTGCATTTAGTAATTACTTTGATTGCTACGTCTGGAGAACATACGTGCGATGTTTCGATGATGTTTTGCGCAATAGCAGACGTGTATTCACCATTTGATTTAAAACAGGCGTTTAAGTTGCAATGTCCTCTCATTCGAGTAATTAACGTCTGGTCGATCGGCCTACTTAAGTTGATCAAAAACTTCCGCATGTATATTGGTAAATATTTGATGTCGACATTGACGATTGTTTCTCTTTCATTGGTGGTAAAGGCAAGTGTGTTACCATAAATAACACTCGTAATTTAGCTGCATTAAATGTGCGTGTTAATGCTGCTTCAACTTTCCTTTGTGCCATTCGGGAAACTGCATCCCTCTTAAAGCAATTAACGATTTAATGTCTAATGGCTATCCCAGAAAATTAATTGAATCAATTATTAAAAGGTGAATTAAACAGAAACAGACGTATTATGGGCCAGAAAAGAAAACAGTCTACTTAATCATCCCATTTAAGGGGGATGCAGTTTCCCGAATGGCACAAAAGAAAGTTGAAGCAGCATTAACACGCACATTTAATGCAGCTAAACTACGTGTGTTATTTAGGGTAACCTACTTGCCTTTACCATCAATCAAAAAGAAGCAGCCGTTAATTATTTAATAAAATACATGCACAAATTCCGATCAACTTACGTAGGCCGATCGGCCAGACGGTTAATTACTCGATTGAGAGAACATTGCAACTTAAACTCCTGTTTTAAATCAAATGGTGAATACACGTCTGCTATTGTGCAACACATCATCGAAACATCGCATGTATGTTCTCCAGACGTAGCATTCAAAGTAATTACTAAATGCAAAAACAAAAGGGAGCTAGCCTTATATGAAGACTTACGGATAAACAAATTGCAGCCGGATTTATGTAAGCAGAAGAAGCACGTACAAGCATTGAGCTTGAACTGGATTCGACGCACGCGTTTTGTTTTGTTTCCGGTTTTCACACTCTCTCTATGTTCACATATTTCTATCTTGTTTTACTTTCCTAATTTATATATAAAGATATGTTCATTAGTAGATAATTGAAAAGAAAATACGAAAGAAATATTTCTTATATCTGATAAAATTTATTTTTGTTTTTGCAAAACAGGAAGGGTACAATGAATATAATTAATAACACCAAAACACGTGGGAATAGTTAAGGCAAATAATTATCTTCTGTGATTTTTAGTATCACACCTCATATACGGATTACCATTTAATAAAGAATATTATTGACAGTATGGATAATTTATTTTTTAAATCTTGTAATAACATCTGCTAGTTAAACCCTTTATCATTTTAACGTTTACCTTTTTCGTTGCATCATCACATGAAAATCTAAAAGAAAAAGATATTTGCGCAAAGATTATAATTTAAATACATAAAGCCACATAGTTAACGGACATATTTTGAAGTAATTAAGACAGATTGCACTTGCATTTCAACGGATATCATTTGCATTTCTTCGAAGCAGTAGTCAATAAGAAGGCGTTCCTGGAAGTCGATGTTTCTCTCACCGACTTTACAGTTAGTTTCAATTGCCTGTTGTAGAATGCATTGAATTTAGAAAAACAAAATGCACAAAAATATTAATAGTTCGTTGGAACACGCCCAATTCCTTATGTAGATCATGTTTTACTTTCTTAAATAACATTTTAAAACACGAAATATTGAAAACTAATCTACTGTCCTTACTAACAGCATAATATATTGATTTGGAATGCAATATTTTAAGACACAATTATGTTACGAAGTGTTGTTATTTTCAATACCATTTTAAAATAAGGTCAATGGAAACTATAATTATTGCAGTATAATGGCTGATAAGTACCCAGCTTCATTCGTAAAATCAATACTTTCAGTGTCAATTTTTGAATTTAAT
>JAQBSW010008185.1:0-17500 GCA_029291075.1 Eudiplozoon nipponicum | reverse complement strand
TTCAAATAATATTAATACCTAGAGTTTAACATTAGAAAGGCAGTCATGAAATCATTGAACGTAGTGTTGAACTTTCTTCAATATGTCCTGATTTTGAAACAGAAAATTAGGCGTAATTTGCCAAAGAAAAAAAAAGATCTGCGGCTTCTTTGGTTGCTCAGTACGTTAAACTAATGATAAATTGAATTTGCAATTTTCGATAATTAGGAGTCGCCTATTTTATTCTTTACACACACACACACACACACACACACATATATATATATATATATATATATATATATATATATATATAACTGCTTATATGTGGTTAGAAAATTATTTCATTAACTAGAGACGTTTAATACCTCTTAGGAAATAGTCAGTAGTAGCCTGGATTTTCCAGGATGTGCTTGAATTCGATTTCACCTATGATGATGCAAATAATGCTCAGCATCAACTTCCACATGCAAACTTTCACCTTTTATATTCGAAGAACGTAATTGTTGGGCCCTTCATTCTATTTGGCGACTGATAAGTACGAAATATAAAGTGATTCAGAATTCTATTTGTTTTGAAATTTGTATGTTCAAGCGTAAATAAATATAAAAACAAAATATTCGATTCCAATTTATTGGATCATAATTTCTCAAGTGGCCAGGTTTGTTTACTGTAATGGCAGATTAAGGCTGAGCACTTAACATTTCCTCTACAACAATGCATGTGAATTTCGTTTGCATAACAAATTATGTTTTTGTCCGACTACTTTGTGGACTGTATGCGCAATTCTGGATTATAATGATCGGTGCCAAATCAGTACGAGTTTGATTTGGTAGATATGGCTAACGTCTTAAGAAATATAAAGTATCTACCGAAAATAAACTAATAATATCCAGTCATTACACCGAAAATAATTATCCTTCCGCCAAATGACTTGATTTGTTTTCAAATTACAGATAATTAATGGCTTCTACCGTTCTTACAAGAAGTTCATAATTTGAGGAAATATTTTTTTGCATCCATTATTCGAAACCTGCGAAATTTGGTAAAGTATTAATTTTATTTCATGGATTTTTGCTCGGATTTCTTCAGTTTTAGCTATTCGACGTGACATTTTTGCAAAGTACCCTTTAATTACATAAAATGTTAAAAAGGTAAATTATATTTCCAGTACCAAGTATTGTTCGCTTTAAACCGTCAGTATTTATATACGAAAAATAGTATACAACTTTTCAATAGTAAATGAATTTAAATAGGTATATATACACATGTATATATATATATATATATATATATATATATATATATATATATATACATATATATATATTTAGTGCAAATGCTTTCTATTTTACAATTACAAAATGATTATGGCTTGTTTCTTCCGTATCCGAGACTCAACAGTATAAGCCAAATATTCTGTACACGGGTATTAAATTCAAGATTATTTATTTGCGTTTTATGTTTAAAACATATATCTTATAACAGAGATAATGCTATGATTTGTATGTAAATTTTAATGAAATATAATTAATTAAGAACTTTTTCAATATATTAATTTGAATTAATTCTAAAAATGCCCGAATTTTTAAAAAATTTTGCATAGTACAAATATGTCACTTAAAAGGCGATCTGTTAACTTTCCAATTAGGGGTTCATCTATCTGTGCTCAAACTCTGCTTTAGTAAGTCAATTTTTGCATATATATTTATATACCATTAACAATTATGATGGAATTTGTTTTGTTGTTGTTTTAAATATGGTCTAGTTGAATTCGAGTATCTAGATTTGCTTTTCTGAACTGTTCAATAAGTTTAAGTTATATTAGCCTTAATTAATGTAACATTTCATAAAATTACTCATACTCATTATTATTAATTAACTGATAATCCATTTCGTTGATTGAAATATCACGGTTAATTTTTAGCGTTAATACGTCGTTTTATTAACATTATATCATGTTTGCTTGGTTAAAGGCTTTGCGAGGGAATTTAAATCTCTATTCAAGTAAGGCTTGGTAACGCACGTAAATAAATAAAAGACCAATTTTGTTAATCAATATCTGTTGTATTTTCTACAGTTAGCTTGAAAATATATTTAAAGTATATTAACTCGTGCAAAAAATGCGAACATACAAAGGTCTAGAATAAGTAATTGATTAAAATTATACGATACAGCATAATTAGAATGGAATACTATTTATACATGAAACTATGATTAATTTAATTTACCTTATAAAATAACCAAAGACCATAAAAAGGCTATAAAACTAGAATTTCATCATGTTTGAATATTTTACACTCGATTACTTCTCGCCTCGTTATTTATTCAAGACAATTCATTTTTACAAAATCACTACGAGATTTTGTAGTTGATTACTTTGGATAAAAAATTCCCAAGCAAATAATAAATAAATTTTGTCACATTTTATTGATAATATCTTCATATATTTTACATTGATGACTTTGAAATCTCCTTATAATTCTTTAATGAACAATAACAACTGTAGTACGAATATGGATACGTTGTAATATGCCTGTTGAGATTTGTTAGCAATTAGTTTATATATTTTTAGGAAAGTGGATACATCTTATGCAATTTACTACGACAATTTCAGTTTTTATTTGGTTTTAAACTGTATTCACGGCTATTTGTACAAGTGGCGTGTCTTTTTGAAATAAAACATATTACACAACTTACTTATCTAGTTATTCACTATCAAGGAGATATAAGAAGATATTCTTTACCTGACTATAATGATTATAAAAGAATAACGTACAATCAATAATTATCTAAAATTCAAATCTATTCAACATTGAAACGTGTATCTTAATGCAAAAGTAATTAAATCTCAAATAAAGTTAAGGCCTTGCCTTATAGTGCTTATTCTAAAATTATTATTTTTACCTATAAACAAATATAAAAAGCAACGCCAAATCGTTTTTTATGTAACGGATATATCTTTAAATGTTACGGATTTAACATAAAAAGCACATATTACTTTAATTTTTGACGAATCGCACTGGCAAAATTGGACATTAGACTTGCAAACATGAAATATTTCATTCCTAAAATATATTAAGGTATATATCATTAGCTTGAAGACGTTGACAATCCACAACGCAATACTTGGGGCGTAACATTATTTTCCTTCTTTTATGATATGATATATTCTTCTTACCAATATAAAATTTAAACAGATTTGTATTTGCTTCTTCTTTGCTTGAAAAAATATCTTTTCAGCGTTTTTTGCAGTAATTCTTATTCCCGGTTAATTCTATCCAAAACTATGTTCGATTTAGAGATATTTTTTTCCTAATTAATATTTTCACACATAAGTAATTGACAAAACATTGAACAAGAAATAAAGATACCTACATCTTTGTCGTGCACATATCCAGCAGTAACGAGACCAATTTTGATATAGACTGCATGATATTCAGCCGGAATATTGCTACAAAACAAAGTATTTTGAAGAAGACATTTAATAAAATTAGTTCATTTTGCAATACCTTGTCAACAAAAAACATTTTTTGATTCGTATAAATGTCTCTGTTTAAAGTTTAGAGTATTTTATCATTTTATCTGCTAGATTATCGATTAATTAAAAACAAGCTCATATTTTGCAAGTGATATTATTAATTACTCATTGTTTTATATATATTTTCTAAAAGAATGGAACGTTTGACGAAGCTATTAGAATATATGAATCGTTAGGCGATAATATAACATTCTTTGTTGTGTATAGTTAAAATATGTCCAAATGCTAATCAGTTGTTGCGGACCGGAATGATACTCCAAAGACAGAATGTACAAAAGTTATACTCTAATGTACACAAATGTTTCGTGCATATTGGCGAATTATCATAGGGCAAATGAGATTGTACTTTTCGGTATTTTTGATTTCATATATATATATATATATATATATATATATATATATATATATATATATATATATATATATATATATATGTATGTATGTATGTATGTACGGTTAATATTTACTTACTGACAGTTTAATAAGAAAAGAATATGTCTTATTGCTACTGTGCTCTGGTATATTTACTTGATTTGTTCTATTCTAAACTACTGTTTGAAATACACTTACATAGTTTCTATATGAGTTACCACAATGGATTAATACAATGCTCCTACAGTCGCAAAGCTAGCATAAGACTAAGCGTATACTTAATAGATAAGCTTCCTACGAATACTTAAAATACTCATATGTAAAATATAAATATGTGTTAAAACACAATATCTTAGGTAAGAATGTGTGTGTTGTCTTGAGCATTGATTAATTTTTTTTTTATCTGTTATATTATATTATTTTATTATATTATTCAATAATAATTATAATAGAATAGTAATAAAATAAGAATTATTATTATTTATATAATTATTAAGTTATTATTATTATTATTATTATTATTATTATTATTATTATTATGTTACATATTGTTTGTGGCTATTATTATTATTATTATTATTACATATATATTATTATTATTAAGGAATGCATATTTCGCTTAAGTGATGATTATTATTAATATTGTTGTTATTATGGTTTTTATTAGCATTATTTTTGTACCTTTTATTGTTTTTTAAAATATTATTTCTTTTTTTATTTATGTTCTTATTGTTGTTATGAATTTCCTTTTTACTATCGCAACTAGGACAACACAAATAAATACGAAACCGGTCATCAGAAGAAATTGCCTATAATAAAAATTATATCGAGTTCGCATCCCTGATAAATATAATTTCTACCTTACATAAAGTTTTTTTATAAAGAAAAAAAATTAATGAGATTGCTGTTCAAATCAAGGTCACAGGCTTGGTTTAAATATATTGCTTATTTTTCACAAGACTTTAAAAAATAAATATAGCAACTTTGATATTTCTAATATATATATTTTTATTTTTACTGCAAACATATGCGATAAACAGGAAAATAGATGATCTGTAGCGCAGAAGGGATATATTTAAATAAAATCCATTGGTTTTGCATTTGTAACTTTAACAAGTTCAATATACTCATTAAAATAAAATTTCAATAGTATAATCCAATTAAATATTAATGCAAACGTGGAAGTTCTTATATAATGTTACATTTTTAAAACTTCATTATGAGCACCATATTTTGAGATTACGTATATGCAAAATATGCAAATACTAACTCCGCTTTTAAATTTGCAAAGGATTTTCCCAATGATTGGTTCACTTACAGTAGATCAATTTTAATTTCCTAATTACGCAAGAAATAAATTAGTTTTGTACATAAAATATTTTATTATATATCTGTACCTTACAATAAATAAGAATCACGCTAATTTTTTAATGGTATGACAACGATTTAATTTAAATCTAAATAGCTGTTAACTACTTTGTAATTAAATGAAAAAAAATTGTTTTTCAGAGCGAAGGATCTCTAATTAAAAAAATTTCTTTGTTAAATTTCTGATTCAGCAAGCAAATAATAAAAGTTATTGTTTACTGTTTTTTAATACAAGTTATTATATATTTTAATAATAGCTCTTAATTTCTTTTTTGTCCACGAACTTTTGTATCGAAAGCAATTGATAATCAACCATTCATTAAATTGTTTTCTAATCAAATTTTACAAATTTCATTGATTTTTTGAGGAAAAATCTAGAAGGTTTTTAGAAAATCGAAGTAAAAAATGTCTCTTTGTTGACACACTGAACAAAGAAGAATTAACCATTAATTATTTAGCCAACTGCGCTCATGATAACTTAAGCCATATTCTTTGAAGCGAACTTAATTTATTAAAAGTAACTTCTATTTAATTTCACACACGCACACATGTATATTTTGTATATATGCATATATATATATATATATATATATATATATATATATATATATATATGTATATATATATTGCAGGTTTGCTTTTGCGCACTATTTTAGATTTAGGCTTAAATGCTTCTTTTAAACGAATTCGCGACCGTTTAAATTGATATTTAAAGGAACAAGATTTTTTTTAAATTGGAAAGAAAAATCTAAGGCATTCTAATATCCTCGAGACTACACGTATAATTTAACATAATATGTCAACTTAGAGAAGCAATATATAAGCTTGCATTTCAAATTAAAGGAAATCACCAAATCTTTCTGCACAAACGTAGGGTAATACACTTTTTAAATAGCGTTGCAGTTATTACTTGATAACTCAAATTGACTTTCAATTCAAAATAATATTATCACGCGACAGTTTTGGCTTTGTTACATTGAAAATATTCAAATAAAGTTTTATTACTAAAAACCTGAATATTGTTATATTCAGTGAAATTAAACAGGTACAAATTTAATCAAAATATAGGTTGTAGTTTAATATTAACTTTGTTTATCCTAACAACAATAAAAAAATATTACATATATATATATATATATATATATATATATATATATATATTTGTTTATTTTCCAAGTTTATGCATATTGATATGCATATATATAGGACTATACATGTACATATATATGTTTATTTTAATATATATATATATATATATATATATATATATACATTTTGTCAATATAATAACTGTAGCTCAACCTGTTTTCGTCACAACACAGGTAATCTTTGAATTTACAGTTTGACCTATTTATATTTCTTTAAAATGAAGAATTAGTACTAAATTTTCCGGAAAAGTCTGGATCTTATTAAACGTTTTTTGCCACTACAGTATTATTATATAATTTAGCGTATGCAATACCCACTGACCGGATTCTGTAAATTAAAAACAATCATAATATACTTGTCAGAATTGCCCTGTCTGAGAATCAAACCCGGGTTCATTTACTCCAGTCTTCCAGATTAGCTAATGCGTCACTGATGCCGCTATCTTCTTATAAGTTTTAGATGCATACACTTTAATTTATTTTTGTCAGCCCTTCCCTTAGTTGAGTCCTGGTTAGCATCGTATTTGACTAGTGGTTCCATCTAGCCTTTCACGATATCTGAGTGTAGATCAGATACAAAGCTTTAACCTATAACACACATTTAACAAAATGTGTACGTTACACTTTAAGGAAACAACACTTCCTGGATATCATAGTATGTGTTCCACAATGAAAGAAAGATGATGTATTGAATGAAATGTTTTTTTTTGCGAAACTGGATTAATTGAAATTACCTGATCTGCGTTTTGACTAACGCAGCTTTTATTGTTCCAGTAGTTTACTTTCTTTAAAATATTTCGGCTGTCTTTATCGGTAGCCTTCTTCATTTGGTCCATCCTCACCAGTTTAACAAGTGAAACTTGCTTCATTAATTTCATTTTTTAAACTTGTAAGGATGGACCAACTGAAGAAGGCTACCGATATAGGCAGCCGAAATATTTTAAAGAAAGAAAACTACTGGAACAATAAAAACTGCGTTAGACAGAACGCAGATCAGGTAAAGATGATGTCTATTTGGCAGTATAGGACGACAGCGAATGTGAAAAGAACACATATGAATACAACTCTACCAAAGGAACATAATTTGTCATGTGATTAAAAATTGCATGCAATATATGGTTTTCTTGGAGTAGTACATGCGTTTCGAAACTCGAAAATTAGATGCCAACTGATTCATATCGAGAATCTAACAATATTGCCAAATTTCTGATGAACCCCCGATGAGAAAGAGAAACCTGTCTAGTAGATGCTTTACAATAGCAACTTATGCACTTTTTATATTATATAAATAACAATTAATAAAATCATGGCATAACATATAAATGCAATTCGAATAAGCCGTCCCTAGTAGACGGCTACTTGCTTATTTTCTTTTTATTTTTGTAAATGTGCTTCATCACAGCATTTCCTAAATAATCTCCATAATCATAGCAAAAAAATTATATTCAACAATTTAGCATAATATTTTAAATTAATAGTGTGTGTTAGGTAAATACCCAACTGAGACTGGTGAACACTATGATATAAATTATTATGATGCAACAAATAAGCAGATGACGAGACAGAAACCGTCCGCGATTTGTAAAAATAATGTAGGTAGAGTGAAGTTGTGCGAGTGATGTAACAAACACTCAATATTAAGCAAGGAATGCTTGTGTGTATTATCCAGTAACAGTCAATTGTGTCATTTCAGCACAGTGTATAACGCGTCAACAGTTGACCGTTTTCGTAATTGGCTAACGCCATAAAGGAAAACTGGTAATAGGACATCTCAGTGATTAGAGCAACCCACTTTGAAGCAGAAGTGCCCAAGTACGAGACATCCGCGGCAAGTTCTGGACAGTACGTGAAGTATTCCAAATAGGGAAATAATCGGTCTAAAGGATGAATTATCATTTTTACATCATGCAATGCTTGGTTTATACTGACAAATTTACGTATATAAATGGAATTGTGCTTGTATCAATGTTGCAACCTACTGTAACCAAAAAATATATGCGATAAAAAACCTCGTTCTAAATTAATCAATTGATAACCTTAAATGTAAATTATTAATAACTTAACACAAATAACCACGATTCGTTGCCGACGTTACATTAAAATATAATTCTATAAATATAGAAATAAATACTTATAGTATGTCTGTGCACATTTTCATGCTTATATATATATATATACATATATATATATGAAAGATATATATATATATATATATATATATATACATATATATACATATATATATATTTATATATATATATATACATTGTCATTATGAGCTAAATGTTGCATCATGTAGCAAAGGTAACTCATCTAATATACAGGTTTCGTTCTTATGGGGAATTCTTCAAATACTGTCCAAAATGTACAAATGTGCCGAGGAATGTTTGGCGTCCACGCCAAAGTTTGGAGAGCACTAGAAGATATTCCCATAAGGTCGAAACCTGTGCATTGGATGAACTGACTTTGCAAAATATAGCAATTTTTTGTTTATATTGAGGGAATAAATCTGCCATTTAACTTAAAATCACCAAAAATTCCCCATGTGGCATGGTGTCCGTTTTATAATCACAAGTCAAAGTTGTTGGTTATAACTTGAAGTATTATTCCAAATGGGTTCCGTCTGAGGGAAATGCTAATCATAAAATGTTAGTTACTATATGGCTTCAAATGGTGTGGAATTATATTTTGAAATAAATTCATCCGTGAACAATTTAGTGTTATGGCTTACGTAGACTGTCACATCATTCTGTTCATGAAGAATTTTTGCGACGAAATAATGCATTCAATGAATTTTTAATTCAGCTTGAATACCAAGAAAACATATTTTCTATATCCTGACTATCTATTGAATTAGGCTTGTATGTTATTAACTGGTGACAAGTGATATATGCTAAATAAGATTTACTGAAAAATTTGCTGCTATAAATTAAAGTCTTATATAATATTCAAAGTTTAAGGACAACTGGTAAAAGAATAATCGTGTCATATTTGGCGTTTAAATGAAAATCTTTCAACATAACATTTGGTGCACACATTGCACAATAAAAATAGGGAAATGAGTGCACAGTGTTGACTCAATGATATATTTAACTTATGAAAATAAAAATAAAAAATAGAATTATGTCGGGATAAGAATACGAAATAGAAGGACCAGCGTTCAGTTTAGGCTAAATACTTGAACATGATCTTCATTCATGGGTTTTTTGCAAAATTATAGAAGTGTGTTCACCAGTTCATTTAGTACATGCGCTTAAATTGCAATGCCATTTTGCTATGGTTACTAACCATCTGGTCGATTGGTCTATGCAGGGTGATTGAAAACGTACTCGTGTATATTGATAGGCAATAGGAAATAACATGCGAAGCGTTTTAGACAAACAAAACGCAACCTGGTTTATACCAGCAGAATAAACTTTTTCTGCCAGAAATGGAAGTGATGCACAAAAATGATTGAAGTTACAGTTGTATGGAAATAGACTTCCGCCAGGCCAATATTTATAGAAAACATATGTGGGAACACTTTTCTTATTATGGATTTCATTGATAATATTTAAGCTATTTCTTCCATTTGGCCCAGATATGCTGCTGAAATTTCATCCGAACAGGCAATTTATTTTGTCACTATAATATTTAAAATAAGGGGCATAGATTTCTTTTATTTTCTCTAATTTATTTATCGTTTGTACAATCGTAATTACTGACGCCAAATGCAGAGTGATCTGTAAATAATAATTGGCACAACTAGTTGCAAAGACTACATAACAGAAAATAAAATATTAATTACCCGTCCCTTGTTGCACCCGGAATCAAATTGAAGACAGTAGTTTTAAACACTTTGTTGGGTACAAATAGAACCAGGTAATTAGTCTACACGCTGTTGCCAAACCTATTTCGTTAATAACAAAAAATCGCTGAATTCCGCATCTGCCTTCGAAGAAGCCCATATTTAATGCGTAACTAAAACATAATTGTTATACGTAAAACATTGACAAGTATTAAATTAGACTATTCCAAAGTCGAGATGACTAAACTCACAGTTGTCAAGATTCACAACATAATGATCAAAGCTAATTTATATTTAAGGGGCTATTTTTTTAAATTTGTGAATTCTTTCTTGAAAAATGGCTTCTAGACGCTGAGATGTCTCACCGATAGGCAAGCAATATGTCCAAATTGTGCTGAAAATGCAAAAATGCTAACATGTTTAGAATCAACAATCAAATCTGCTGAATCAATTCCGGAAAATAAACAAATTCGTAATTTCTGAATAATCTAAAATAAACAAGGCCCCTAATTAAGTGAAATAACATAACATTACGGAACTTTGCAAATTTCAACGTGAAGAATTATTCAGTTGTTTAATAAAGGAATGTGGAAAATTAAATTAGAAAGACAATGTAACACAATATGAATTGTGTAACTAGTTAAATATTAAGCCAATCTTTATGCGTAGGAGGTTCAAAGCATTAAATATTCATTAATTCATGTGAGTCTACATGCTGTTTAGCACTGGGAAAGCATTTTTTCATTTATCACCAGAGATGCTTAAGCCATATTCAACAATATTACCAGTTTAATAAATGGCGTTAAAAATGTAAAATTTTAAAGCGAATTTAACTAATTTAAAACATGACGCCTACGAATTTTTTATGGAGTTGACAAATGTTTAAGCAAGATTAACATTGACACTGGAAGAACTTAACTCTGTATGTCCAAATTCAATATAATAGTCAAGTGATATGTTTTGGTTCCTTTAAATTTTCTCGTCGAAAAATAGGCTAGATAAATTTTGTCAGAACCAAAATCAATTAGATCTTATTTTTACACAGTTATCTAAAATTGCAAAAGAGATATGCTAAAAAGTCGCAAAACCTAAATTAAATAGCAATACGTAATAGGGAAATTTTCAACCGTTTGATTGCATGAACTCATATTCCGTGCCGACGCTCGTATATTTCTTTCCTACGCTTATACACTCAGCTGCAATATTTTAATTCACTTCATATATTGATAGAATCTTAATATTCATACATAAAAATGTATATGAAAAAGCGTATCTCCTTAATATTTGTGCGATATATACTTAGCAAAAGTTTGTGTATTCCCTAATTGGTTTGACTGGTATTGATGTGAGAATGCTCTATCGCTAGAATGTAACCGCCTGGTTTATCTGCTTACGAAAGTTGTCTGTCAAAAATTGTTTTGTCAAATTATTTCAACGGTTGTCTCTTGCCTCAATGCAATTAAAATTGGTTGTCCAGTATAATTCAAGATTGACTCAAACCATTTTTGATGGATTGGTTTAAGGATTCGTTTCAGATTATAAGCAAAATTTAGGATAAAATGGTAGAAATAAGATAATGATGGCTTTGACGTTGTCGTTAACAAATGTTCTAATTGTGAAAACTAAGTATATCAAATTTCAAGCATTAAAAATTAGCATAACTCCTTTTTCTAGCGCCACTAAATAATCAGCCCATATGTAACTTTTATTAGCAAGGTACGTGTATTTCCATTTTAATGAAGGAATTGAAAAAAATATATGTTCTGTCCAATAGCCAATCATGTCTTCAGGCCGTCTTAAGAACTCCTCACTCATACAATTGACTCATTATTGATTCTCCGTTATTTGTCACGGCCATGGCTTATTACATGTTATTAAAAGCAGTTTTTACACCCGAACATTTTTATATTCTCAGTATAGCTCACAAAATCATCATTTTCACGTTGTAGCATGACCAAATCGATTTTCCGTCTTTGTTCGATGTATTGTACGAGGACGATATTCACAATTATTTGAAAAGATTACTTTATCACAAAATACGCTTGTCTGCACAGTATTTACATAATTGCGGTTAAGCGCTACTTCAAAGCAATTAAGTCGGGATTCACGCCGTATTATAGTAAAGGTCAACCTGTTCCATCGGAATTTGAAAACTGCTGGATGTGATAAAGCCAAAGTCAACTTAGAGTCCAAAATCATCTTAAGATATTTATTAAGTCAGTTTGTTTGCAAGGAAAGTTCAAGAGAATAATTAATTATAAAAAATAAAGAAATCCAAATCTACATACCAAATAATTGGGATGTTGTTAGTCAAAATGCAGGAGAATCGCGGAAGAAACTTTTTCAGGCAAGTTGAATACGCCTAAACTTCTAGTGTTAAATTAATTAGCTCATTATTATTTACAATTGTTTAACAAAGAACAACCGGTTACGTCGGCCCAAAGCAGAGTTTATCAATAAACATATTTTGTTTATCTATAAACTTACGTTAATTGGTCGATCCGACGTTTAATTTACGCTGTAAAATTACAGTGAAATAAAAACACGTATGTCTGTCTATTGCAGAAAAAATTATGTACAAATCAATGAGATTAATAAATGCAATAACGGTTTGCAATGGCAAAATAAATCAAGATTTATTCAAACAGACAAACATGTAACAGTGCTAGGCCAATATTTTTAAATTATGACATAATTTTCTCTGATAAAATTTCTCTCTGGTTAAATTTTGTGTTCTATTTGCTAAAATATCTCCAGAAGAAAATAAAAAATATCCGTTTTTATCTCAATATATTTCATTCAGTCTATGCGCATTTCGGAGGTACCAAAGATTATAGGAAACCTAGCGTTGCATAAGAATGTTTAAAAAAAAATTTAAGTGCATTATCTAAATTTAAAGGCCGCATTGCAAATATGTTGCAAGTCATAAACGAAAGACAAGCTTAATTGCTTTCGTGTTAATAAAAACATCACGTGGGAACGACTTTTTTTACACTTTAACCAATTTGCTCTAGTGTTTCATTAAAATTATATACCATTGTAAGATAATATCAAAAAGAGAAATTTAGGGTGAACAATCTGCAACAACACAATTGTGTATTTAATTAAGTAGAGCAAATATATCTAAGAAAATTGCAAGGAAATCTAAGTAAGTTGAACATTTTCAATGATTAAATCTGTCAATGTTGTTATTTTCATATTATTGGCCACCACCAGTAATATTATAATCATAACGCATAAACTTTTGTAAATAATAGTGACTTTTATTTATAAAAAATAAAAATAAATCGTTCATCATCCAGTATCGCACAGGCGCAATAAATAAATACGCAGGCAGTGAGGTCTACGTATATTGCATATATTCAGTTTTTTTCCAGCTACGACATATATGCAGTGTGTCACGTTGTGTATTCACAAAAATGAAAATAAAATGTAAAATGTAGTCGTCGTAAGTTTCTCTTTGAAGACTATAAATTTATAATGAGGTTAACACTCATTTACCAGCAAATATTAACTATTGCGCATCATAATAATTTTATGACCACCTATGTATTTCTCTGACGTGTATGTAGGAACTTCTACAAAATAAAACTAAACATGAATTACCTGTTGTCCAGATGATATTTGTTAATCTAATTGTAGTTAGGCATTTTGAAGGAGAACAGCTTATATGGAAGTCATCATTCAATTGGTTACAAGTTAACAAATGAAAAGATTTCTAATTTATTAAAAATTCCGCGTTCAAATTTAGATAAAAATAGAATATTAGCATTAGAATGTATAATATATATATATATATTGGAATGTTACGTGAATAAAACTGGGTTCGATCCTAGTTCGCAGTAATCAATTGCGTGCATCAATGCCTGAACATGCTTTTTCTACTTGCATAAATCCAGCTGCAATTTGTTTATCCCTAAGACTTCGTATGTATCTAGCTCCCTTTTGTTATTGCATTCAGTAATTATTTTTAATGCTACGTCTGGGGAACATATGTGCTATGTTTCGACGATGTGTTGCGAAGTTGCAGACATGTATTCACCATTTGATTTAAAACAGGCGTTTAAGTTACAATGTTCTCTCATACGAGTAATTAACCGTCTGGTCGATCGGCCTACGTAAGTTGATCGAAAACTTGCGCAATATATATTGGTAAATAATATTTGATATCGACATTAAGGGAAAGTGTGTTACCCTAAATAACACTCGTAATTTAGCTGCAATAAATGTGCGTGATAATGCTGTTTCAACTTTCTTTTGTGCCATTCGGGAAACTGCTTCCCCTTAAAATGGGATTTTCAGGAAAGCTCTTCTTGTTTCTGGACCGTAATACGTCTGTTTCTGTTTAATTCCCTTATAAATAATTGATTCAATTATTAGTCTGGGAAAGCCATTAGACATTAAATTGTTAATTGCTTTATTATATTCATTTTCTTTTGAATCCTGACTAACCAACCTGTTAATTATTGAAAAGCAGCCACGAAATGTTGATAATTTATATTGAAACTACACAAAACTGCTGTAATGCAAATACTATGCAGACCATGTTGGTTTATGGGAAATTGTTCTGTTTAATTTACCTATAGTTTCTTTCTTTAATAGACAGAAGATCATCTTTCTCCTGATCTTAAGTGAAGCCGTTATTTGTATGTGCTTTGTTGAAAATTTGAGGCAGTGATCGTGATTGCGATCTGTTCTTAAAGACAATAAATATATCATCCACGTACCGTATATATTGAGCACATTTTCTTATGCCACTCTTTAATGATTTGCTCTCTAGGTGCCCTAGAAAAATTTCCGCCAACAATGGAAATAAGGGGCTCACTGTTGCCACACCACCACTCCGTTTATAGATGAGTCCGTTAAAACAAAACTGTACGTATTTCTTGCATAATAAGATAAGCTTGCCCAGAGTGTGACCTGGCACCGGCGATGATAATATGTCGTTTTAATGGAAGCATCTATAAACAGACTGATGGTGTGGCAATTAATTGAATCAATTATTAAAAGAATAAATTAAACAGAAGCAGACGTATTACGGGCGAGAAAGAAAAACAGTCTACCTGAACATCCAATTTAAGGTGGATGCAGTTTCCCGAATGGCACAAAAGAAAGTTAAAGCAGCATTAGCACGCACATGAAATGCAGCTAAACTGCGAGTTTTATTTCGGGTAACACACATGCCTTTACCAGCAATCAAAGAGAAACAGACTTTAATGTCGATATCAAATATTATTTACCAATATACATGCGCAAGTTGTCGATCATCTTACGTAGGCAAATCGTCAAGACGGTTAATTACTCGTATAAGAGAACATTGTAACTTAATCGCCTGCTTTCAATCAAATGGTGAATACACGTCTGTAATTGCGTAACACATCGTCGAAACATAGCACGTATGTTCTCCAGACGTATCATTCAAAATAATTGCTAAATGCAATAACAAAAGGTAGCTAGCCGCATACGAAGCCTTATGGATAAACAAATTGCAGCCGGATTTATGCAAGCAGAAGAAGCATGTTCAGGCATTCAGCTTGAATTGGATGTGACGCACGCATTGTGTTTTGTTTCCGTTTTTCACACTTTCCATATGTTTTCATATTACTATCTTGTTTTGTTTTCCACCTATATATAAAGATATGTTCATTAGTAGATACTGAGGAGATATTGAAAAATACAAATATTTCTGTATCTGATAAAATTTCTTTTGTTTTACATAGGAGGGTACAAATGATATAAAAGCCTGCATTTCAAAAAAAAAAAAAAAAAAAAATATATATATATATATATATATGTATATATAGTATCATATTTTAACACATTGTTACTAGGATAGTTTACTATTTAAACATTTTTACCCTTTATGGATTTAGAAGATATACTTAAATTACACAGAAAATTTTTGCTTCATCATGTCCACTGTTTTTACTGGAGGTATGAGCAAAAAACGCTGGAAATAATTATGTTGGGATCGAAAAGCTGTGCATGTCAAAATGAAAATTTTTTACAGTCCTGTACAAAAATATCTTGTTCACGTACTGATACCACTAAGTGGATTTCAAATCCACATGCAAAACCGCTTTTAGTTACGTTTTCTGCATACATATATATACACTGTTAGGGAACCCAGATATTGGGAAAGACAATGTGTCTACTCTTCGATGATATCTTCTATATATATATTTATTTATTTATTTATTTGGAGATATTTTTGTTAGCATAACACTTTATTGAAGATATATTACTTTTTGAATGATATAGTATATTCTATTTGCCAAACTGATTGTTATTAGGAGTCATTAGTTCATGAATAATTACATATATTTGGTGTCAATCTTTAGGTAAAAAATGATTGCACCTGAATAAAGTTGATAGATTGTAGTGTTTAGATTTAAAGGACCTCAAAAGCAGTTAGTAAATTTTATCAGTACGGCCTGTTGTGTACGCCAAAATACTTTTAAAATTTTAATGGCATTTTAAATTTAAACTTTGAAAATGTAAACTTTGCTGTGTAGTGACGACGATATACTATTGTGATTTAAACGATTCTAGTTGATTTTTTGCGGATCAGGAAATTAAAACAGATGACTACTGTTATAAATCACCTCAACACTCGAGTACTGTGCCAAGATTTGAACATGCTCGCCAATGTGTAAACCAAACTCCTTAAAGAGGCCGAAAATATCTCAATAACAGCCATTTTTAGATTGTTTGAATGCATCTTCTACGGAAGTGTACTATTTTCTCGGTTACTGTTTTTGCACATCATTTATAAACAATTCTTTTCAGTTAAATTAAATCATAGTTGAATGGGTTTGAAGTGTTATTGTGATCAACCAATAAAAATTAGTCATGGAAATAACTCGGTGACACAATTGTTATTCACGTGTTTCCCAAATAAGTTTTAAAAATATGGAATCTGTCTCGCATACACTTGTGACAGAGGAAACAAACTGCGGAGTGAATATATTCAGATGTGCAGATTTTCGACAGCAAATTTTGATTACCTCCAGTTAAGCGTAAGAATGAAAAGCATAAAAAGCGGTTGTTATGCAATTATGTATATTATGGAAAATATGATATTCAAGAAAATAATGTCGATTCATGTGTGCCTCCAGTTATGTCGATCGCAAACAACATTTGGATTATTAAATACCTTTGGCAAAAGGCTATAATTTTCAGCGTTATGGTGATAGTCATGTATGGAATCTTCACATCCTATTAATATTAATCATTCAGGTACACTCAGTATCTGAAATTTCAATAAGGTATCGTGCCTTTTCTTGCCTTAAACAACCTGCATTG
>JAQBSW010008184.1:0-35784 GCA_029291075.1 Eudiplozoon nipponicum | reverse complement strand
CAGGTTTACACATTCGTCTAGGAGATTGTACCGTCCTATTATTCCACATTCTTCTACCAAATATATAGTGGTTAAAGGGCGTAATACCGGCTCCTACTGATGAGTCGCCAGTAAGCACGAAACGAATGTGCATGAGATTATACTTTCCGTTCATGCTGCCTTTGGTTTATCCTTCTGGTCACAACTGAACTAATTTGTTACTAGGTTCGCAAAACCTAATACATACTTGCATATATATTAGCTCTTCGCAACAAACAGTATTTAACTGTAATATATTGAATTGAATGATGTCATGCTTACCGCGAAATGTGATAACTGATATCGATGAAGGCCAGAGTGTATGGTTTAACTGGAGTAACAGGTGTTCGGAAATTGTTGTAATTCTCAATTTGGGTGAACTTTAGCATAAATTTATATCCATCAGGTTGGTATCATGTACCGACTCGGAAACCATAGTGTTAGTATCCGGTACTCATCGATTTCAAAAAAGGTATCAGTTACTAACACAATAGCCAAAGTGTTAGTATCCTTTACAGACTCGGTATATATATTATATAGTGTGAGTTAGCATTGAAGTCGCATTGTCGTTGACTTTAGATTATGTTAGCTTCACTATTACAGGTTTACACATTCGTCTAGGAGATTGTACCGTCCTATTATTCCACATTCTTCTACCAAATATATAGTGGTTAAAGGGCGTAATACCGGCTCCTACTGATGAGTCGCCAGTAAGCACGAAACGAATGTGCATGAGATTATACTTTCCGTTCATGCTGCCTTTTGTTTATCCTTCTGGTCACAACTGAACTAATTTGTTACTTGCATATATATACTGTTTGCTGTGGAGAAAAAATAAATATACAATCGTGTATTAGGTGTTGCATACATAGTAAGAAATTAATTCAAATATGACCAGAAGTATAAACCAAACTCAGCATGAACTAAAGGTATAATCACACGTGCACTTTCGTTTCGTTATTACTGGCGACTCATCAGTAGGAGGCGGGCTAAATCTTGTAAACACTATATATTTTGGTGAGGAATGTGGGACAATTGAATGGTACAAACTCCTATAGGAATGTGTATATCACCAGTAATGGACTTAAATTTATATATAAGGTCTTCGATATATATATATATATATACATATATATATAGTAATATAATATATATATATATAATAACACAATCAGTTCTTTACGTGAAATAAACATTTTATTTCTCAATATTTATAACAAATTGGAGCTTGCATTTTTCATGGTAATTCTTAACAACCAATCATAATCATCTATGGTTCTGAATATCCTTAGAAGGTAAGAAATAGTTACGCAAAATATATCTGAACGTCAATGATTAGCTTGAGAGAATTATGAAGAATTGTTAGTAATAATAAAAAGTAACTGTTTCCGTAAACCCCTGACAACTTAAATCATTAAACAATCATTGATTGGGTGGGTGATGATAACAATACTTTAAATCAAGTTTTCGAGCTTGAAGTAAAAAATCGCATTGTATTGAATCTTACGCTTTCAGATGATTAATTAAGTATTTAATGGGCATGAGACAAAGCCACTTGGTGCATTTTAAACTTTACGTTTACTTAAAGCTAAATAGCAAATTGTGTCTGCTGCACCGATGCATTTTATGTCACAACAGCTAACAAAACAAACGGAAATGATACAAAATTTCAATTACAATTGTAGTCTACTTTCTACTCTAGATGAACCGTAATTGGAAAACTATATCTTTAACTCAATTTCTTTGCGCAAAACATATTCATTTAAATGCGATTTATTTCGAATTCAATCTGTATCAATAGAAATATGCAACTATGTGTGCATTTACTACTCCTGGTATTCGCATTTAAGCTTTTGGTTTCTCTAGCAAGTATTTTTTAAATTTTCTTCATGCAAAAAATGAACAAGCAATTTTATATGCCCATTGAATAAGTCTCAGCCATAGAGTAACAACAACGAAAACTAACTTACACGGTTTCTTCAAATTTAGTTATGCTTCTGTTAACAAAGTAGAACACAGAAATAGTAGACTAATACATCTTTTAAATTTAGAACAAAGCAATTGTAACGTAATTGAGTGTATTTATTATTATACTAAATTAATAATGCCCACACAAAGTTTCGGTTGTGTGCATTTTCTAATATTCATTCCAGTTGCATATGCACCAAAAAACAATAAATGGTTAACTGATCCTAAGAAGATCCTTTCTGTGAGCTATGCGATTTGGATAAGCATTTCTTACTTTAAGGTGGTTTTCGGCGGGCACTTTAATATCTTGGCGCATCCGGTGTTTGTTTTTGTTTGTTTACACCGGCATAAATGCAAGGCAGATTTAACATGTCTATATGTAAGTCCTAATTTCTCTAGTCCGTCTTCCTCATTTTGCTGCAAATGTTGTACAGTTACACAAAACAGTTTGAAAACTATCCGAAAACTGAAAGTGAATTATTCATAATTGCGCATCTATTCTTGAATTGTTTCAGTGGTTCATTGAACAATAATTGATTGCGCGGGTGGTGGTAACAATGCTTTAAATCAAGTTTGCGAGCTTGAAGTAAACACCAACCCCATTGTTTTTTAACCAGTCTACGAACAACATAACAAAACTACCGCCAGCTGCAACGCGTTGCAGCTGGCGGTAGTTTTGTTATGTTGTTCGTAGCTGTACATGGGGTTGGTGTTTACTTAAGCTCGCAATCTTGATTTAAAGCAGTGGTTCATTGTTTCAACATTACCATGTTTAAGTTATACCTTGAAATATCATTATCGCACTCAATATTAGTCCACAATTAACAAGCCTTAAAACGATAATATTGATGCAAAAATAAAATAATTCCGTTAAATATCGGTAAATATGGAAAGTATTTTTAAAAGCACGTTTCGCAAGAGAAATAAAGAATAACCAATTAGAGATAGATAATTTACAGGAAAAAAGTTAAAATGTCAGCTTATTATACTCGACTTTAACTATTGATAGATTAAATTTTTCACGGCTGTCAATTTCTACGAAATTACTTTGACTTTAATGTGAAAATATTCCAAAAACGTAAAATTTATAGAAATAAACATCTATGCGATCAGATTAGCCTTATAACGTCACATTTTAACAAGGTGATTGTTATTTTTAGTAACCTTAATGAGTAACTTACCTGTCAGAGAGATGTGCTCGTTATATTTCTGTAGCTTATGAACAGAAGTCCCATACGAGCTACCAATGTAGTCTAGTGAACAGTTAGAAGCATCTGGAAGGCAACAGCTTGTTGGAAGCCAATGTGAAGACAAATTGTATGCCAGAGTCTGCGCGAAGTCATCTGCATTAGTCACTCCGCAGCACTTATAACTCTCTTGAATTGAATTCCATATTGATGTAAAAAGTATGTTCTTCCTTGCTGACATCCGTGTAGAGTCAACTAACTGAAAGCGCACACTGTCGGACAAACAGAGAGAATCAGCACTAACATAGCTAGTAATAAACAGGTTTTGGATATAACTGTTGGATGCCTTCTTCAACAGGTCCAACCTGGACAATGTTAGCACTGACAATGTGCAGCAAGCAAGGAATAAGAGAAGCAATAATATGAAGTAAGCCAACAAGCAGGAGTTTGACATAAAACTGTTTTTGAGACTACCAATCACACCGCTACCGCCAAGACATACGAGTAGTAAGCCCAACTTTATCGATAATGAGGATAAAATATAGGAAAGTCGTTTTTTAATTGTAAAACGGGCAAAGAATCCTAGTGATTGTGAACAAGGAATTTCAAGGCTCGAAACAACGGCACGACTATTCTGTAAGTGTGCATCCTTGAAATTTATCATTCCATGCGTATTATCTTGATGGTCAATAGACGCCGACTTCTGATTGTCCAATTTGGATAAACTGGAGATAGATCTGTCAAGTCCACCCATTTGAAACCACTGCTTAACATAAAACGGATACGTAATGCAAAAAGTAAAAAGAACTTTATAATAAATCGAAAAACAACATAATTGCTTGCGCAAACAAGTAGCGTGTTTATTTCGCTGAATTTTAACGTGCTCTCAAGGACATGACTCATTAATTATGGATATATATATATATATATATATATATATATATATATATATATATATATATATAGATGGATAAATTATTAGGAAGAAAAACACATTAATAACAAAGTGGATAATTTCCATTTATTTCGAGAATACTAAACTTCACTTTACAATCTTTCATTTATATACATTCTGGGTTTTAATTTGATTATGTGGACGGCAATAAATTTGACTCGGTTTTACTTATATTACTTGTTTGGACTGATTTGTAAGTGTGTATGTGTATTGGTTTGTGTGTGCACCTGTTTTCATGTAAAGATCTTTCGCGCTTTATTGCAAAGTGATGTCTGAGATCTGGTCATTCTTGTATTGATGGCTTGAGAGTTAACCAACTGCTCGCATTGTTGGCTGTTACGTGTACGAATGTTATTTTCCCGAGTGTAGTTTTTCGATTTGCCCTTGTTCCGTAATTTTTTTTCACCACTTCGTATGTGCAGTTGCTTTTTCTCCTTCAGTTTGTTGCCAATCCGATCGAATCTGGTCAAAGGGGTGTTTGGTCTTGCCTGGATACTGTGATTCGTTGCCAGTCGTTTAGAATATCATGTTGTTAAAACTTCTGAATATTTTGGCCAGGTGTTTGTTGGTTTATATAAAGGGCTTCATAAATATATAATAATTTATCTGCTTTTGTTTAATGTAGAATTGAGAAATTGGTCAAATTGTTTGGGTGCCCCGTTTCAAATATTTGATCGGAAATAGCCAAGCCTTTTTTAATAAATGTCTGCGGTAAATTTTGATGGATTCTGTAAACCAATTACTTCATAAGATTTAAAAGAAACATGTTGCGAGACAGGAAATAAACAATTTACCTGATTTTCGGATTGCGTACCGAAATATTTGAATCCACTGTCATCATGATTTTTGCAGATATTTCGAGCTCCAATTACGGAGCCCTTTTTCAATGCCAAACACATCACACACTTAGTTGACAATCAATATGTCAAGTGGAAATATTAATTTAAACCGCCTCATTTATACTTGATTTTAGATCTCTTAAGCATAACGTTTTTTTATAAAAATGTTAGGAAAGTGTATGTTAAATTGGTTTGTGTATGTGTCTACATGTATACACTCTTCGCAATGAGATTACAGTGATATAATGACAATTAATGACAACTCACTAGATAAGCGTACGTCATGCCTGTGTGTATGTGTTCTCGTTTGTTTTGAATTGAGGAGTAATCAGTTAATGCAAGTGTACACTCATCCCAGTGAAATTACAGCGATTTGGCAACATCTGACTATTCACTGGATAAGCGTGTTTGTGTGTATGTGCGTGAGCGTTTACTTAAAACTAAGAGCTAATCTGTTACATGTAATTACAGGCACGTGTAACGGTCATACAAGTAAAACTACTTACTCAGGTATCCTTCTTAATTTCGATTCAAATCATCCATATAGAATGAAAATCGGTATCTTAAAATCGATGATAATAAGAAGCTTAAGATTAACAGATAAAAAACATAGAGAGATTGAATTAGGGAGACTGCGAGAAATATTCAGTGCTAATGGGTATCCTCTAAAGTTAATTGAAGCAACTATAATGAGCGTTATAAGTAAATTTAATCATGACTGGAAGTACGTGAAGTCAAATAAATTAAAAGATGACCGGAGGGTAATGGTTATACCTGACTCTAAACTAAGTAGGAAAATAAAAATGGTAGCATCAAAATACAATATACGTACTATTTTAAAACAGACCCTTACACTAGGTATTATACTTCCCAACCAAAAGGAAAAAATAGAACCGCTAGACACATCAGGAGTATATGAAATTCCATGTAACGACTGTAACTTGATGTATGTGGGTGAAACCATGCGCTCAATTAAGGTTAGAAGAGGGGAACATAAAACCGCATGCAAGTATGCCCATGTTAATAGATCAGATCTTGCACGCCATACAGTAGAGACAGGACACACAATTAATTGGGATGGGTGCAGACGTATATCAATTTGTAGCCGTAGCAGATCGACTAGACTGATTAGAGAATCCATCGAAATTAAATCGAGAAATGACATAATGAATGAAACAGCCGTAGAAAAATCACTAGGTCCTATTTGGAATACAGCACTAAATAATGGTAGAAAACGAAGATTGCACGAATCAGAATCAGAATCAGAAACTCGCTCAAGTAAAAGAATAAGAACACTGGACTGATATTAACTTACAGAGGTGGAGATTGATTAATTCAATATCGCCTAATTTATTTTGATTATTTCATCCTTGATTACTTGTTGTTAGTGTAGCGCCTTTAACATACATTTATCTATACATGATGGCAAGGTTTATTTTTATTTTATTTTCTTTGCACTATTACTAGTATCTTCTTTATCAGGCAATTTTTAATTTCTTTTACGTACCGTTTAATTTAACTTTCTACCCTATTGAAACACTTTATCCGTTTATAATTTAATTTTGCTACCTATTAATTATTTACTCTATAAATAGTGTCATTCCCCCTCCTCACCGAAACGCCACTCGTAATTACTTCATTTAGAAAAGTAAGTGTAAAATAGGTCTGACGTGTGCAGCTAGGAAATGACAGTTATCATTTTAGTTTTACTTGTATGACCGTTACACGTGCCTGTAATTACATGTAACAGATTAGCTCTTATAATTAAACGAACATTGGTTGCGCGGGTGGTGATAACAATTATTATAATCAAGGTTGCGGTCTTGATATAAACACCTGACCCATTAATTACTTACATTTGTCAGTATAAACTAAGAATTGTATAGTGTAGAAAAGGCAATTCATCCAGTAGACCGGTTTCGTCCTTATTGGGAACTCATCAAGTACTGGCCAGAATTTGCCGCGGACAGGTGATGAGTTCCCAATAGATTAGCTCTTAGTTTTAAGTAAACGCTCACGCACATACACACAAACACGCTTATCCAGTGAATAGTCAGATGTTGCCAAATCGCTGTAATTTCACTGGGATGAGTGTACACTTGCATTAACTGATTACTCCTCAATTCAAAACAAACGAGAACACATACACACAGGCATGACGTACGCTTATCTAGTGAGTTGTCATTAATTGTCATTATATCACTGTAATCTCATTGCGAAGAGTGTATACATGTAGACACATACACAAACCAATTTAACATACACTTTCCTAACATTTTTATAAAAAAACGTTATGCTTAAGAGATCTAAAATCAAGTATAAATGAGGCGGTTTAAATTAATATTTCCACTTGACATATTGATTGTCAACTAAGTGTGTGATGTGTTGGGCATTGAAAAAGGGCTCCGTAATTGGAGCCCGAAATATCTGCAAAAATCATGATGACAGTAGATTCAAATATTTCGGTACGCAATCCGAAAATCAGGTAAACCAATTACTTCTTCGTACGTCCAATATATGTGCTACCGCACATACATGAGCATTTATAGACTGAATGATTTGGAGCGAATTGGAAATTGATCTTTGGCATCCAACCTCATGATTCTCTATGTGGTAAATGTAATAGTAACTTTAACACTTGGAAAATCTCCTTAGTTATTCTATTTAGCCACCGTGCAATTATTAAGTTCGGTACAGCACCTCTAAATGGTGAGTTTAGGAAAACCTGCTTGACAGTATTCTCTCTAGTGAGAATCTGCCGTAGTCTTATGCTGACATCAATGAAACGCTCTGGGTAGTTGTTCATTAGAAAAATTTTCCTCGAGTAGCTCAATTCTTCCTCGATTTTTTGTTCAAAGCAGATCTTCCTAATTCTGTTTGCTAGGTTGTTAACTAAGTTTCTTTTGCGGGATTTTGGCACACTGCTGTTGTAGTGAATGTATTGTCCGGTGAAAGAGGATTTTCTATGTATGGCTAGTGACAAATCCCTTATTTTCTTCACGAGTGAGTTTGGCGTCAAGTATGACCAGAGCTCAGACATTACTTTTAAATACACGAAGAAAGAACTTTGCATTCAAACAGGCACACACACACAGACACATAAGCATGCACACTTACAAATAAACCCAAACGAAAAATAGAAGTAAAACAGAGTCAGATTTGTTGCCATCCACATAATCAACTGAAAACCCAGTGTGTATATAAATGAAAGATTGTTAATTTAAGTTGTCTCAAAATAAATGGCCATTATCCACATTGTATTTAATGCGATTTTTCTTCCAAATTAGAAATATACTGTGTAATATATATATATATATTTATATATACATTTATATATATATATATATATATATATATATATATATATATATGGCTATAGTTATATATGTATATATATGATGAACAATTCAATTTATATAAGATGTGAGAGAATTTCACGTTGTTGCTTATATATTTATCTAAATATATTCAACAAATATGGGCATCTATATTTCGCAAATACATATATATGGATGATTCTAAATATTCATATAAGATGTGGGGTGAACTCACATGGTTGCTTAAATGCTTATTTAGATATTCACAATATATATGTAGAAGAATATTTAGATTTTATATATAAGGTGGGAAAAGCTCACATGGTTGCTTATGTGAATTGAGATAGGCATTATGTATATATATATATATATATATATATATATATATATATATAACATATATATATGAGGTGTAGACGGGAAGATATATATGCTTTTGATATTTATATATACATATAAATTGTAAATGGTTGAACTTCAAAGAACCTATTTCAACTGCTTATAGATACATATATCTACATATATATATATATATATATATATATATATATATATAGATAGACAATAAAATAGATATATAAAAGTGTATTATTGATATAATTTATCCGTTGCGGGACTCACAGTGTTGCTTGTATGAGATTCATATTATATATATGGTGTATACACGATTAATATATAGATATTTATAAAAGATGTGGGATGAACCCACATAGTTGCTTATATGCTTATCTATATATATATATACATAGATAGCGTGTGGACATATGTGTAAATGGATATTTTATAAGATGTGGGTACAAAAATATATAAGTAAAAATAAAATTAAAATATAAAAGATTGCTGATATATATATATATATATATATATATGTATTCGTATATATATAGTGTATACACGTAGGTATAGTTATATTTAGATATATAGATATTTATAAAAGATGTGGGAGTAACCCACATAGTTGCTTATATGTTTATCTATATATATAGATATATACGATATTTTAATACAGAAACTAATTCATATAGGATATGAGTATAAATGTGTACTGAGCGGAAAGGCGATTTAGTTAGTGTAACTTCCGTATTCGGTCTTGTCAAAATGATAGAATAATACTCTATAGAGTTTCAATAGTTTTTTAATCTCCCTGTATATAACCGATTGCAAGCAGGATGGAATTAGGTGAACTGGGGGGCAGGTGAGGATTACAGCAATATAGAATTCAAAATTTGTTGATCTTACTATGCGTCCGGTACAGCAATTAAAATATAGACATCATTGATAGGCGTGTATGTTAATCCATTAGGTGTGCTTATAGTTAAAATACACATGTTTATAGGTAGATATGTGCGCAGAGGGGGACAGGGATAAGTTTTTGTATACATTTGAGTATTAGAGACTAGGTATGAAGACCGGATATTAGGAAGACAATTAAAATATATATAAATATATCTGTCTTGAATGAGGATACCACATTTGCCACAAGTTGTGTTTTACTCCTGTGCGTATTGTGTCAACACTGAAGATGAGACTGGAAATAACGTCTCGAAATATATGTCAAAGATCAATGGCGGATCTTGATCCTAAAGCGCTTTCAGACAATCAGCTAATTGAAGGCTTAAAGGAGAAGGGACAAGTGAGAACCCATCAACTGAGGCCAAAAATAACATCATCTGAAAAGACAAAAGGTTCAAGATTTTGCCGACCTATGAGTGCTAACAATTGTCCCGCACAAGAAAAATGCGGTCAAATCCGAAACGAAAAGGACAGCACTGAGAATCAAAGTAAAACATCATTTAAAATGTACTTAAATCAAAAATACGACCGGATCGTCGTGCAATTATTCAACCAATACAAAAGGAGGAAAATACAAATTGGAAGGCAAGTGGAACATATCTCATTCTTGAAATTATGTTTAAAATTTAATACTATACCTAAATGCTTTAAATTTAGACTACCATTTCAACTAGATAGAGTAGGAAATATTCTGAAACAAGAACTTTCTATACATTTAATGAAATCATCGATAAAAAGTCAAGAAAAAAGAAAATATGAACTAATTAGAGAAAAAACTAAAATAAGGTCAAGGTTGCTCTTGATATTACATTCAATGGACCTTAAATGTATAGAGGATTTCACTGATAAGGCTAGGAATAAAGAAATTCAAAAGGTTAAAAAGAGGCATGATAAGAAACTTGTAAACCTGGGAATCTATAGGCCTGGAAGAAATATTCCAAACGAGTCTTTTGTGTCGAAACGGGTAATAAACTTATCATCTATGGATCTCAAAGATAATGAAAAGAGAATACTCAACCTGGGACTGAACACAGCTGTTCCTATTGAATACATACCTAAGAATGAAATTATTACCGAGACAGTTAAAATCGCACAATTCCTCCCAGGAAAAGAGAAAACTAAATTTGAATTGGATGTTGCAAGATTAGTATTAGAACATAAGGAGGATAAATGTAAAAAGAATTATGACTTGAAAAGATTAAGATCGGAGCTGTTATCTAATAAGGTGTTATGCCTTAAAGCAGATAAAGGTGGAGCAACAGTACTAATAAACCAGAGGGATTATGAGGATAAGATGTACGCACAATTAAATAATAAAGAAGTTTACCATAAAATAAAGAAGGACCCAACGGACAAATTACAAGGTGAGGTTAAAGCTTTAATTAATCAAATGATCGGATCTGGGGAATTGGATTCAGTACTTGGTAAATCATTAATACAAAGAGATTCACTCTCTCCCAGAGTGTATGGTCTAGTAAAAATTCATAAAAAAGATAATCCACTTAGGTTAATTGTCAATGTCCAGAATTCTCCAACTTATAAAATGTCCAAATTTCTGTGCCATAGAATAAGAAAATACACCTATTTTCTAGATTATACGTTAAAGAATACTTATCACTTTACGGATATTATTAGTAAATATAAATTATTAGAGAATGATAAACTGGCAAGCCTGGATGTGGTATCTATGTATACGAACATTCCGGTACAGGTTGCATTAGAGTGTGTCCAACGTTGCCTAACTGAATACCCTGAAATACTAGAAGGGAGTAAAATGATGTTAAGTAGTATTATGGAAATGTTAAAAATTTGTATGTCCTCTACATACTTTATATTTAGAAATGAATTCTACCTTCAAGTTAAAGGTGTTCCTATGGGACAACCATTATCAGTCCCAGTCGCTAATATTTATATGCATTATTTAGAAAAAAATCTCCTACTTAGATCCCCCCTCAAACCATGCTTATATTTAAGATTCCTAGATGATATCTTCCTAATTTGGAATCATGGGGACAATGAGTTGGAGAATTTTCTGCATTTAGCTAATCAACTGGGAGAGGTAAAATTCACATTGGAAAAAGAAAACAAAGAAGAATTATCGTTTCTAGATGTAAAATTAAAACGAATGGGTCAGACATTAGAGAAAGATATTTATAGGAAGGATACTTATTCTGGTATCCTCCTGAATTATTGCTCTAACCACCCGTTTGGGATGAAAATAGGCATTCTAAAATCTATGATAATAAGAAGTCTTAAAATAGTGGATTTAAAATATAGGGACAAAGAACTAATGAAATTGAAAGAAATATTCAGGATAAATGGTTATCCAGAAAAATTAACTGAGAAAATCATAAAGGAGACATTATTGCGATTTAAGAAAAGAATAACACAGGAGAAACGGACAGGAGATTTAGATAATCAGAATGAAGATAAGCACAGAACTCTGGTTCTACCAGACTCCAAATTAAGTAGAAAGATTAGGATATTAGCAACAAAATACAGCATAAGAACAGTGTTAAGACAAACAGTTACAATAGGCAATAAGTTACCGAATCAAAAAGAAAAAATAGAACCTCTTAACACATCAGGGGTTTATGAGATACCTTGTAAAGATTGCAATCTTAGGTATATAGGTGAAACCATGCGTCCAATAAAGGTACGTAGAGGTGAACATAAGACTGCATGCAAATACAGACATAGTAATAGATCGGATCTAGCCAGACATTCAATGGAGTCAGGTCATCAAATAAACTGGGACGGCTGTAAACGGATTGCACTATGTAACCGAAATAGATTAACCAGGTTGATTAGAGAATCAATTGAAATAAAATCAGGAATGAACGTCATGAATATGACATGTGTAGAAAAATCATTAGGCCCAATATTCAATGAAGCCTTCTCTAATGGAAAGAAACGTAGATTAGAGGAATCAGAGCTAACAATAAATATAAATAAGAGACCACGACTATAAAAGGGGAGAAAACAGAACGAATTAGAGGGAGTTAGAGGGCGGTAATATGGCTATAGTTATATATGTATATATATGATGAACAATTCAATTTATATAAGATGTGAGAGAATTTCACGTTGTTGCTTATATATTTATCTAAATATATTTAACAAATATGGGCATCTATATTTCGCAAATACATATATATGGATGATTCTAAATATTCATATAAGATGTGGGGTGAACTCACATGGTTGCTTAAATGCTTATTTAGATATTCACAATATATATGTAGAAGAATATTTAGATTTTATATATAAGGTGGGAAAAGCTCACATGGTTGCTTATGTGAATTGAGATAGGCATTATGTATATATATATATATATATATATATATATATATATATATATATATATATATATATGAGGTGTAGACGGGAAGATATATATGCTTTTGATATTTATATATACATATAAATTGTAAGTGGTTGAACTTCAAAGAACCTATTTCAACTGCTTATAGATACATATATCTACATATATATATATATATATATATATATATATATATATATATAGAAGTATATAGATAGACAATAAAATAGATATATAAAAGTGTTTTACTGATATAATTTATCCGTTGCGGGACTCACAGTGTTGCTTGTATGAGATTCATATTATATATATGGTGTATACACGATTAATATATAGATATTTATAAAAGATGTGGGATGAACCCACATAGTTGCTTATATGCTTATCTATATATATATATACATAGATAGCGTGTGGACATATGTGTAAATGGATATTTTATAAGATGTGGGTACAAATATATAAGTAAAAATAAAATTAAAATATAAAAGATTGCTGATATATATATATATATATATATATTGTATTCGTATATATATAGTGTATACACGTAGGTATAGTTATATTTAGATATATAGATATTTATAAAAGATGTGGGAGTAACCCACATAGTTGCTTATATGTTTATCTATATATATAGATATATACGATATTTTAATACAGAAACTAATTCATATAGGATATGAGTATAAATGTGTACTGAGCGGAAAGGCGATTTAGTTAGTGTAACTTCCGTATTCGGTCTTGTCAAAATGATAGAATAATACTCTATAGAGTTTCAATAGTTTTTTAATCTCCCTGTATATAACCGATTGCAAGCTGGATGGAATTAGGTGAACTGGGGGGCAGGTGAGGATTACAGCAATATAGAATTCAAAATTTGTTGATCTTACTATGCGTCCGGTACAGCAATTAAAATATAGACATCATTGATAGGCGTGTATGTTAATCCATTAGGTGTGCTTATAGTTAAAATACACATGTTTATAGGTAGATATGTGCGCAGAGGGGGACAGGGATAAGTTTTTGTATACATTTGAGTATTAGAGACTAGGTATGAAGACCGGATATTAGGAAGACAATTAAAATATATATAAATATATCTGTCTTGAATGAGGATACCACATTTGCCACAAGTTGTGTTTTACTCCTGTGCGTATTGTGTCAACACTGAAGATGAGACTGGAAATAACGTCTCGAAATATATGTCAAAGATCAATGGCGGATCTTGATCCTAAAGCGCTTTCAGACAATCAGCTAATTGAAGGCTTAAAGGAGAAGGGACAAGTGAGAACCCATCAACTGAGGCCAAAAATAACATCATCTGAAAAGACAAAAGGTTCAAGATTTTGCCGACCTATGAGTGCTAACAATTGTCCCGCACAAGAAAAATGCGGTCAAATCCGAAACGAAAAGGACAGCACTGAGAATCAAAGTAAAACATCATTTAAAATGTACTTAAATCAAAAATACGACCGGATCGTCGTGCAATTATTCAACCAATACAAAAGGAGGAAAATACAAATTGGAAGGCAAGTGGAACATATCTCATTCTTGAAATTATGTTTAAAATTTAATACTATACCTAAATGCTTTAAATTTAGACTACCATTTCAACTAGATAGAGTAGGAAATATTCTGAAACAAGAACTGTCTATACATTTAATGAAATCATCGATAAAAAGTCAAGAAAAAAGAAAATATGAACTAATTAGAGAAAAAACTAAAATAAGGTCAAGGTTGCTCTTGATATTACATTCAATGGACCTTAAATGTATAGAGGATTTCACTGATAAGGCTAGGAATAAAGAAATTCAAAAGGTTAAAAAGAGGCATGATAAGAAACTTGTAAACCTGGGAATCTATAGGCCTGGAAGAAATATTCCAAACGATTCTTTTGTGTCGAAACGGGTAATAAACTTATCATCTATGGATCTCAAAGATAATGAAAAGAGAATACTCAACCTGGGACTGAACACAGCTGTTCCTATTGAATACATACCTAAGAATGAAATTATTACCGAGACAGTTAAAATCGCACAATTCCTCCCAGGAAAAGAGAAAACTAAATTTGAATTGGATGTTGCAAGATTAGTATTAGAACATAAGGAGGATAAATGTAAAAAGAATTATGACTTGAAAAGATTAAGATCGGAGCTGTTATCTAATAAGGTGTTATGCCTTAAAGCAGATAAAGGTGGAGCAACAGTACTAATAAACCAGAGGGATTATGAGGATAAGATGTACGCACAATTAAATAATAAAGAAGTTTACCATAAAATAAAGAAGGACCCAACGGACAAATTACAAGGTGAGGTTAAAGCTTTAATTAATCAAATGATCGGATCTGGGGAATTGGATTCAGTACTTGGTAAATCATTAATACAAAGAGATTCACTCTCTCCCAGAGTGTATGGTCTAGTAAAAATTCATAAAAAAGATAATCCACTTAGGTTAATTGTCAATGTCCAGAATTCTCCAACTTATAAAATGTCCAAATTTCTGTGCCATAGAATAAGAAAATACACCTATTTTCTAGATTATACGTTAAAGAATACTTATCACTTTACGGATATTATTAGTAAATATAAATTATTAGAGAATGATAAACTGGCAAGCCTGGATGTGGTATCTATGTATACGAACATTCCGGTACAGGTTGCATTAGAGTGTGTCCAACGTTGCCTAACTGAATACCCTGAAATACTAGAAGGGAGTAAAATGATGTTAAGTAGTATTATGGAAATGTTAAAAATTTGTATGTCCTCTACATACTTTATATTTAGAAATGAATTCTACCTTCAAGTTAAAGGTGTTCCTATGGGACAACCATTATCAGTCCCAGTCGCTAATATTTATATGCATTATTTAGAAAAAAATCTCCTACTTAGATCCCCCTCAAACCATGCTTATATTTAAGATTCCTAGATGATATCTTCCTAATTTGGAATCATGGGGACAATGAGTTGGAGAATTTTCTGTATTTAGCTAATCAACTGGGAGAGGTAAAATTCACATTGGAAAAAGAAAACAAAGAAGAATTATCGTTTCTAGATGTAAAATTAAAACGAATGGGTCAGACATTAGAGAAAGATATTTATAGGAAGGATACTTATTCTGGTATCCTCCTGAATTATTGCTCTAACCACCCGTTTGGGATGAAAATAGGCATTCTAAAATCTATGATAATAAGAAGTCTTAAAATAGTGGATTTAAAATATAGGGACAAAGAACTAATGAAATTGAAAGAAATATTCAGGATAAATGGTTATCCAGAAAAATTAACTGAGAAAATCATAAAGGAGACATTATTGCGATTTAAGAAAAGAATAACACAGGAGAAACGGACAGGAGATTTAGATAATCAGAATGAAGATAAGCACAGAACTCTGGTTCTACCAGACTCCAAATTAAGTAGAAAGATTAGGATATTAGCAACAAAATACAGCATAAGAACAGTGTTAAGACAAACAGTTACAATAGGCAATAAGTTACCGAATCAAAAAGAAAAAATAGAACCTCTTAACACATCAGGGGTTTATGAGATACCTTGTAAAGATTGCAATCTTAGGTATATAGGTGAAACCATGCGTCCAATAAAGGTACGTAGAGGTGAACATAAGACTGCATGCAAATACAGACATAGTAATAGATCGGATCTAGCCAGACATTCAATGGAGTCAGGTCATCAAATAAACTGGGACGGCTGTAAACGGATTGCACTATGTAACCGAAATAGATTAACCAGGTTGATTAGAGAATCAATTGAAATAAAATCAGGAATGAACGTCATGAATATGACATGTGTAGAAAAATCATTAGGCCCAATATTCAATGAAGCCTTCTCTAATGGAAAGAAACGTAGATTAGAGGAATCAGAGCTAACAATAAATATAAATAAGAGACCACGACTATAAAAGGGGAGAAAACAGAACGAATTAGAGGGAGTTAGAGGGCGGTAATATGGCTATAGTTATATATGTATATATATGATGAACAATTCAATTTATATAAGATGTGAGAGAATTTCACGTTGTTGCTTATATATTTATCTAAATATATTCAACAAATATGGGCATCTATATTTCGCAAATACATATATATGGATGATTCTAAATATTCATATAAGATGTGGGGTGAACTCACATGGTTGCTTAAATGCTTATTTAGATATTCACAATATATATGTAGAAGAATATTTAGATTTTATATATAAGGTGGGAAAAGCTCACATGGTTGCTTATGTGAATTGAGATAGGCATTATGTATATATATATATATATATAATATATATATATACATATATATATGAGGTGTAGACGGGAAGATATATATGCTTTTGATATTTATATATACATATAAATTGTAAATGGTTGAATTTCAAAGAACCTATTTCAACTGCTTATAGATACATATATATACATATATATATATATATATATATATATAGAAGTATATAGATAGACAATAAAATAGATATATAAAAGTGTATTACTGATATAATTTATCCGTTGCGGGACTCACAGTGTTGCTTGTATGAGATTCATATTATATATATGGTGTATACACGATTAATATATAGATATTTATAAAAGATGTGGGATGAACCCACATAGTTGCTTATATGCTTATCTATATATATATATACATAGATAGCGTGTGGACATATGTGTAAATGGATATTTTATAAGATGTGGGTACAAATATATAAGTAAAAATAAAATTAAAATATAAAAGATTGCTGATATATATATATATATATATATATATATATGTATTCGTATATATATAGTGTATACACGTAGGTATAGTTATATTTAGATATATAGATATTTATAAAAGATGTGGGAGTAACCGACATAGTTGCTTATATGTTTATCTATATATATAGATATATACGATATTTTAATACAGAAACTAATTCATATAGGATATGAGTATAAATGTGTACTGAGCGGAAAGGCGATTTAGTTAGTGTAACTTCCGTATTCGGTCTTGTCAAAATGATAGAATAATACTCTATAGAGTTTCAATAGTTTTTTAATCTCCCTGTATATAACCGATTGCAAGCAGGATGGAATTAGGTGAACTGGGGGGCAGGTGAGGATTACAGCAATATAGAATTCAAAATTTGTTGATCTTACTATGCGTCCGGTACAGCAATTAAAATATAGACATCATTGATAGGCGTGTATGTTAATCCATTAGGTGTGCTTATAGTTAAAATACACATGTTTATAGGTAGATATGTGCGCAGAGGGGGACAGGGATAAGTTTTTGTATACATTTGAGTATTAGAGACTAGGTATGAAGACCGGATATTAGGAAGACAATTAAAATATATATAAATATATCTGTCTTGAATGAGGATACCACATTTGCCACAAGTTGTGTTTTACTCCTGTGCGTATTGTGTCAACACTGAAGATGAGACTGGAAATAACGTCTCGAAATATATGTCAAAGATCAATGGCGGATCTTGATCCTAAAGCGCTTTCAGACAATCAGCTAATTGAAGGCTTAAAGGAGAAGGGACAAGTGAGAACCCATCAACTGAGGCCAAAAATAACATCATCTGAAAAGACAAAAGGTTCAAGATTTTGCCGACCTATGAGTGCTAACAATTGTCCCGCACAAGAAAAATGCGGTCAAATCCGAAACTCTTATTTTCTTCACGAGTGAGTTTGGCGTCAAGTATGACCAGAGCTCAGACATTACTTTTAAATACACGAAGAAAGAACTTTGCATTCAAACAGGCACACACACACAGACACATAAGCATGCACACTTACAAATAAACCTCAAACGAAAAATAGAAGTAAAACAGAGTCAGATTTGTTGCCATCCACATAATCAAATGAAAACCCAGTGTGTATATAAATGAAAGATTGTTAATTTAAGTTGTCTCAAAATAAATGGCCATTATCCACATTGTATTTAATGCGATTTTTCTTCCAAATTAGAAATATACTGTGTATATATATATATATATATTTATATATACATATATATATATATATATATATATATATATATAACCAACTTTACACCGTATATGTTTTATTAGCTAATAAAGCGAAGTAATAATCAAACCTCAATCCAACAGTATGAGAATAACCAGATCTCAGTGATATAATGCAAATGACTCCTACATGCACACAGACACATTCGCATATTCACTCACTAAATCAACCTGCAATAAATCACAAACAAGAAATAGAAGGAAAACTGTTAATAAGACCAGTTTCTTCCCACTTAATCAAGTGAAGCCCCAGGATGTATATATATATATATATATATATATATATATATATATATATATATATATATATATATATATATATATATATATATATATATATATATATATCTACACTTATGTATGTATAGTTGAATATTATTTCTTTTTAAGGAACCAAATGACTCGAACTTATCTTTACTATCAAAGCAAAAAATCCATTTTACTATTTTATAATTTAGTCTTTTACCAAATTAACGCAATGTTTTCTTCAATTACTGCCACTACCATAAAACTGTCGTTTTGATAAAAAAATTCCCCTAGGAGCATTTATTCCACATTAAGTAAACAGATTGAAGAAATTTTTTTGCAAATTAGAGATACATTATATGACGGGTTATATTGCATTTTTGGAAAATCCAGTAATGTGTGAAATTTCCTTTGACATGCCAAAATTTTTTTTCACTTTTCGAGAATAAATTCATAGTGAGAGGCTATGTCTAAGGCTGACGTAACAGTTTCTATAGAGTGGTAGATATTGTAAATAATTTTACGAAAGGCTGGTTACTGTTAGGTGAAACTTATTCCACAACTAGCATATATAGCGAACTTATGTATCACTCCCTTTTGCCTACAAAAAGACTGTTGATGTGACATCAGTCTATAAATGATTATGGCATTTATGAAACAGGAAAAATTTTCACTAAAATAATGGATTAATTATTTAGAATATTTTTCGTAATCTACGTTGCTTAAGCCACAGAAGCATCTAATTTGATAGCATTAAAATTTAAGTTACGAAACGTCAATAACAAAGCGCAATTTTAACTACTCATTCTAGTGACTTATAAATTTACAGTCAAACGACGCTTTTGCTAAAAAAATAGCTAAATTCACATACAAGAAAATCTTTTCACATCGAGCTATTCTTTAAAAGTAAAACCAAAATTACGACAATTCCGTTCATGTTAAAAATAATATTTTTTTTTAAAAATACAAATTTGAAAAAAATTCTATTTGAAAAAATAATTAACCGAGTTCTTAAAAGATTGCATATTAATAAATTTAGCAGTTTACTTACCATGTCTTTTATTGTTGCTTTGTTATTTTCGTCAAGAATAATATTTTTCGCATTATTGTCAATTAATTCCTGTTGTTGGTAGCTTTCAAAAACAAAAGGACTGCTTATGGATAGTTTTTCGAATAAGCGTCCAAATTCCATATAGTTCAGTACGCCAATAATTAAAAAAGATGAACCAAAACTTACCATTGCAAGATTGGTAAAGCAAAGTACGATACAACACATTGCGAAACACGTAATCATAGCAGAAGCTTTGCTAGCGGCGGAAACTGTTAAATGAGATAATCTCGACCATTTAACTTCACTACTCTGACACTTATGACCGCAAAACGACGTCAAACTGCGTTTTTAACCCTTCACTTTGTAAAAAACGATTCAGCATGTGCGAGTGTTGTCTTGACCTGAAATTGATTACGCAGGAAGGTATAAAACCAATGGATTGAAGTGCCGAAGTTTTGGTGTGCACAAAACTAACGCATCTGGTATGCACGAGCACAAAATCATTGAATTTGTATTGCGACATTGTGTGGTAGTTTTGAACGCCTGTTTATGTGCTCCCACCAAATAGTTTTGATAGCTAGCACTCAGGACTGGAGAAAACAGGCTGAACTGGATGTGAACTTTTCGAAAAATCAATGCAAGTAGAAAAAGTATTTCAAAGTTATAGAGTACAAGTAAAAGCAGCAATATTGTGAATCGTAAAGTTTTTAAGATAAATCTAAAAAGGCTGCTAACTGGTATAAATTAACGGCTGAAAAAATGAATACACATACAGATATATATATATATATATATATATATATATATATATATATTGAAGTCTGATGACAAGATGTTGATTATATACATTTTGACAGTATAAATAAAACATTGCACCAGGTGGAAAAGGCAACTCATCTAGTAGACCCGTTTTGCCTTATTGGGACCTTGATAAATATTGTCCGGAATTTTCGGCGTTTATATCTTAAATCGGAGAACATTTTCTTCAAAGTCTGGGACTCTATTCACTGCGCCACCCGTTTGTAAAAGACACGGTTTTCCGTGATATATCAAATTATGTTTTTGGTCAGTACTTCGTACAGTTGAAACCAAATTGGAATCTCTTATGTCATGTAGACTCAAATGTCCAGCCTCAGGTCTGTCATTATGCAATAGATATCATGCCACTTGTGGAAGGTATATTTAATTTATTTCCAATGGCAGGATTTTGATTATTTATACAGACAGAGTAGCGAATTGAATTTAATCCAAAAGCCGAAGCAAACCAATCCAATTCGAGCCCTTTACGATTATGGTTACTCCGAACTGTAAAAAATGCTCTCCATAGCATGACTATGAAAGAAACAGTGCGTTAAACAGAAGCATGCTCTCGGTCGTAGTTATTTCATCTCACTAAATTCAACTAAGTGCAGTTTTAATTTGAATACTAATAAAGAAGTCAAATTGGCTTCGAGGATAGGCGTTGCTAGCAAAGATGCAACCCGTAAAATGTCTTCAGTACGCACTTATGTGTTTTTTATAAGTTGGAATCTTAAATGAGTTATAGTTTACTGATGAATGGCTTTAAATAGAATCTTCCATAGGAGGCAAGACTTTTCGTGATTCGTAAAGAAATAAATACAAAATGAAATTCGCCTAAGATGGGGAATAATTATAACTAACAAAGGAATGAAAGCATGTATACCAGGACATTTGTAATAAAACTCGATGTCATTGTCTTGACCAATAAAGTCCATTACTTCTATAGTTATGCGCTTTGCAAATAATCTTTTAGGCATGGACAAAATTTTAGCGACCTGCTAGCCTATTAAAATATCAAAATCGAAGCAACATTGAATTCGGAACAAACTAGGTATCCTAAAGTAGCGACTTTGTGAGTTCAATTAGAGAATTTTCATTCTTAGTTCAGATAATATTAGTAATAAAAATTGAGAACTAACTTGTATATTGAAGAGTTAATAATTCCATTGTAAAAATAATACAGGATATGCCTCAAATAGATTTTAGCAAACTCAAACAACCTTTATGAGGAGGAAAATAAAATCCTAGTTGCCTTCAGATTTAACATACCATAGATGAAGAAAAGACCTACAATGCACTATGCAGATAATTCTATATCAAGCACCTCCCAGACATTTGATGTCGGATAAATCTCTAGACATCATCGACAAGGGCAACAAAGTCGTTCTGACGATGTTTAGTTCAATGTGCGTAGAATTGCTTGACGCCAATTTAAACCACCCTTAAGTTTATATTGGACAGTTCTTGACTAGAAAGACTGAGGAGTTGTAAGAAAAGTTGGCATCAAATAAAAATTGATGAAGAAAAGTTCCGAGAAAAGTAAAATTCAGCCTCTTAACAGGTGCTTGTAAAAGATCCCAAATCCGATCAAATTCGTCGTCTTGATCGACGGATAGAACATTTTTAAATCATATTCTCGTGTCCATCTGCATCAGTTCCATTACATGGAACTATGCCCGTATCTAGTGTGTGGAATGCGATCTTATCTCATAAACATCGCAAAGCTGCAGGTCCCGATGATATAATTAGGAACCCATTAAAAGATGGTGACATACATTTTAGCGCGTTCGAATGAGAAGACCGCACCTGGTTGTTTGGAACAGTTCCGCTATCAAACTCTAACTTCAAACAAGACTAACGTAATTCGTCCGTTAACCAATGTGGCATAAGCTTGATTCCAGCTGTTTTTTTAAAAATTATTTTCGCCTTTACTACTTTACATTATCTCAATTTTTGCGTGAATAACATATTAGAGAAGAAAATGCAGGTTTCCCATGGGGAAAACGGTGTAATGATCAAAATTTTGCCCTAGGCCAGTTGCATGGGCAGTGCCAGGCGTATCACTGTCTAAAAACCATTTTTCTAGACTCCAATGATGTAATAAATATATATTTAAGAAACAAAACAACTAGAAACCAACATATGCTAGTCAAAACGCACGTCAGGTAATAATGTATTTGACCAACTGGATATCAACGTACAATTGGATATTCCATTCTGGAACGATATGCCAGCGAAATTGGTAAATATATCAAAATCTTTACAAAAAAACGTGTTTTCGGCAGGATCGAAAATAAATTATCTAACAATCTTAGAATAAATACTGACGTCCAAGGACAACGTCCTTTTCCCCATTACTATTCAATGTTGCAATGAATGCTATTATCAGCTACACCTTTCCGTGCTTACTCGATGTAGACTTCAAAAGTCTCCTCGGCGATAGATAAGTCGAAGTTGACGGCACAGAAGACTAATTTTATTACTCAACATTTGAGATTCTCTCCGGGTCATCTCGACTACATTAGCAGGCATCATACATTCTTTCGGTATTAAATTAGTATCCAAGAAACTAGAGATAAAACTACAGGACCGCTCATAATTCTCTTTAACTCTACGGGCTTATAAGAAAGGTATGAATGAAGTTGACAGATTTACATATCTTTGTATCAGTATCAAATTAGGTAATGTTACATAGGAAGTGAAAATGAGCATAGTACAAGCTAGAGCAGTCTGTTAAGAACCCCGCCATTTATGGAGAACCGACAGGATCTCCCTTAGTTTTAAAGTTCTTATACGTAAAGCAGAAATTTCAGGAAATTAAAAGAATCAAGCTTGTCAAGTAATTAAACAATCAGTAATTGGTTGGATGGTGAAATGAATTGTTCATGTGGCGCATTCTGGGAAAACTTGATATTCGTGATTGCATATAAATTGTGCAGCCAGCACTTCCAACAATGCAAAATCTATGTGAGACTACTAGAAATGAGAGCAGTATACATAATTTTGCTTAATTTATACATGCAGTACCGTATGGTTCGGCCTTCATTGCGCAACGAGAATCTATTGCATGTCGAAATAAACAAGGTTGGATGGTTGGTTGAATAGAGCTTATCCTTCATGCTTATGCCTGGAATGCGTTTTGTTGTGCAAACAATCATCAGTAGGTTAAACAGAACAACATTTGAAGCTCATGTTTTGGATTAATCATGAATATAGCAGTACGGAAACATCACAGACTGCCCAGTAGAGCAGATTTACGGTACTTACAGTCGGGTTACATCATCATCATATTTATGTTATAGATATGCACCTTCTGATAAATTTTGTGATTGTACTCGTGTATATTTAGTGCTTTTAGTTATAATTGCGTTATAAACTGTTAATTATGTTTGCATTTTTTCACTTTAGACTACATAAATATATTTAGTGTATTTTTATTTTAATTAATTCACGAAATTATTTGTATCATTCTGATATTCATAATCGCGTAGAGATAGTTGCGTAGAAATTATTCAGTTATGTTTCACTTGTTGAAATTTCTTGGCTATTATGCTCGTATACATCTTTTGCTTTCTTGTTAACTGGTCCTTCTATCTAACCTAGTTAATTCATGCATTTTAACAGTATTAACATAGCATGCTTTCTGTTAACATGACAGCTTGTCGCGAATTATTGTCTGCCAGAGTTAAATGAAAAAGCTATACAAGCTAACCATGATATTTTATTGTCTCTAAATCCTGCATACAGCCACTCATTTTTGCATTCACTTCTTCATAGGGACTGGGACGGAGTAATTTTAGCCGGATTGGGCGAACTGTGCCCACGATAGAATGGAATGGGCCTACATTATAGAGGTCAGACACTAAGAACGAGTTGTCTATTATAGCCATTTGTGGATTATGCATTCAAATGGTTACGGGTTTTTATTTAATTTTTCGAGTAAGTAATACGGATTGTGCGCTTTGTTTAAAAGGTATATTTACATATATCGTATTTTGGTTGAGAACGGCTTCACTGCTTATTTAACGTTGTTTATACTACATATTTGCTTCAACAAAAATTTCTGGATGCACCTTTGCTAAAAAAGTCAATTCTATAAGCGTCAGTTCTGGTTACTCAAATATTTCGAAACAAATTTTCTTAATTATTTAGAATAAATTTCTTATAAGAATCCTTTTTTGAAATTAAGAACGCTGCGGTAATGAATGTACAATCCAGCCTACATCTGCTTCTAAAATATTTTCCAATTTAGACCACTATCTCCCTGTCTCAATAGCAGTACATCAAGGCAATACTGCATTAAATTGAGCTTTATCGCGCTCGCATGTAAACTGATTACCCATGCAACCAAAACTTCTCAGCATTTCATTTATTACTACCTCTCAAGTCAACGATAATGATTGGAAAATTATTTCAAGCGTCAAAAGAAAAAACTTTTTTACTCTTGACGTTGTATGAGTTTCATTTATTTAAAAATTCAATTTGTCACGAACAAATTGTTCGAAAATAGTTAGTTTTTTTTGTAGGTCAGCAGATCATTGACATAAATGGTTTACTGGCGGTAATTTTCCCGTTCAAATTATGTTAAGTATCTTTGGCATGTCATAAATTCTGGGCGCATGTGCATTTATTGGTTCTGATCGTTTAAGACGTCGTATGAGGTTACTGACATCATTAGAATTCGGTTCGTCGGTAATTTATTGGTTTCTCCACACACGTATTACATCGCACGTCAAAGTAAATCCTCAGTAGGCTCTGGCCTGCTTTTGGTTACTTGACACATTTAATTTCTATTCATGGTCAAAAATATTTCTCATATGATTTATATAAACATTGTTTCTCATAAGAATAATACCAGCCTCTTTTTAGCTCCATTAATCTTAATTCGTTAATGTTCCTAAAAAATGACGAATTTTAATTCGAGATTCCGACGCTGAAATCGGATTTCTCAAATTGTTAAATATAAATCTATCGATTTCTCTTGCATTCTTTGGTAACCGTTCTAACATTTCCTTCGTTGGGTGTGTCGAAGCCGGTTGGCATAGGTTGTTAAATTCAAATGGAAATTGGTCATTTTCGGAGCACCCCAAATAGAATATTCTTCCTTTGCGGGCCTCGCCATATCTGTAATTAAGTGAAATTAAGTGGTGAATCTCACGACGTGGCAGTGGCGTCCTACAGCACTTGAGGTCATGTAAAAATTTTAGTCCAGCAATTTTTATGTATTTGCAATTTGAATTGAAAAACAAATTGTGCAATTATGCCATAACTTATTACAATACAAATACACAAATCACAGTGAAAAATAGAATATATATAATTCGCTAAAACTCAAATCGACGATGGCCTATGGTACCACATATAGCAAAATTTGAAATTCAATGGGAATTAAGTTGGATTACGTGCATAAATTATACAACGAAGAACAGGACACGAAAAATAAGCAAGCTGAGGGACGCACAAGCCCAAACAAATCGCCAGTTTGTATCAAAATCAAGAAGATTGAATAATATCTTACGCTGTTTAACTATTTTTCGTTTTTTTGAATTGAAAAAGATCCGGTGATCCTACAGATATTGAGCATTTTTTAAATTAAGTTTGCGAGCTTCAAGTAAACACCAATCCCATTGTATTTAACCAGTCCTCGAATAACATAACAAAGCTACCGCCAGCCGCAACACACTGACGCATTTCGACCTTCCATGATCATCATCAGAATACGACGACAAACTGACTATCGAGGATCAAACCGCATTGAATATATATGGAAATCAAATTTAGATATGCGGCTCTCACCTCTAGCAGTCTCGCATACATTGAGCTTGACTGGAAATGTCGGCTGCACAATTTCTATGCATTCACGAACATTAACTGTTTGTAGCTTTCGCCACATATACATATATAGGCAATAGAGTTTCACAATATTTGTTTGCGCGGGTGATGGTAACAGTTCTTTAAATCAGGTTTGCGTGCTTGAAGTAAACGCCAATCCCTTTTTATTTAACTTGTCGCCGAACAACATAAAACTACCGCATATCTAACTTTGATTTACATATATATTCAACGCGGTTTGATCCTCGATAGTCTGTTTGCCGTCGTACTCTGATGATGATCATGGAAGATCGAAACGCGTCAGTCCGTTGCGGCTAGCAGTAGTTTTGTTGTGTTGTTCGACGACTGGTTAAATGCAGTGGAATTGGTGTTTACTTCAAGCTCGCAAACCTGATTTAAAGAATTTTTACCACCACCTGCGCAACCAAATATTGTGAAATTGTATTGCCTAGATATTGAGCATGCTTCGTATAAACAATGCGTTCAGCTATTTCTGAAACGATTTGTTGATATACCTTTTTAAAACAAGCACATAATAAGTAATAGTTGCTAAAACATTATACTGCTGGTGACATTGTGAGTTCTGTTCGTAACTAAGGGTCCAGTGAAAGCCTTATTACCGTATAGTGCAACTCACAAAATAAAATGGAATGGGTGCTTTTCTGTGGACCGCATATCTTATTTAAATAACTTTTTAGCCTCACTCACACAAATAATGTTAGCATAACAAAGAAACTTATATAATTGGGGCGAAAAATGAAAAAAATGTTTTAGTGACCGCTTAGATTTTGCGCAGCTGACATACCTGTAAAGTACAACTTGCACGGGACTACTAACGGTAGGAGCCGTATTACAGATATTTCCTACATTTAAAAATATTTTGTCGTAGTGTGACTATCCATAGTAATCACTGTGACGTTTACTAAGTGATAAACAATAAATTAATCTTTTTTTTATTAATTAGGTAAGCTATTGAAATAAAATATGATGTGTAATTGTTTTTTCGATTTATATCTTCTACGTCGTTTATTCATGAGCAGAATACGTCAACTAGAAATTCAGCTTTAATTTTTCAGGGAATCGTTTCATGCCAGAACAATTGGAACCCACGCGAATGTCAAACAGTTACACATGTAATCATTAATAGAGTTAGTAACTCAACTTCTACTTGCTTATATTAGTATAATCAGCGTTGCAGAGGAAGTGGTTAGAATAGAAGAATCCCACAGGAAGGTAACGGAAATTAAACTCCAGGATAAAATATATACTTGACGAAAGAGCTAGTCTAGAGATAAAGTAGTTACAATTTGTGGATCAAGTCGTTTTACACCACAATAGCGAACATACCAGAGAAGCAACGAGTCATACTGTTCTGACAGCGCGTGATAGTGTCGCTGCAATAACTGCATCAAAAAGGTGCATGGAAAACGGTAGCGATTAATGCTTCGATAAGGCTACGAGATGATTGTCCATTATACAGTAACGATAGCTAAGAATGTGCTAAAAATTTGCAGACCTACGAAACAAATGATGTGATAGATTGGCATGTAAAAGGACATGCAATTGGATACGGTATCCAGGCACATAAATTCTAAATTGAAGTCGAGAAGCTTGTCCTTTGTTCTCCGTTGATCTTGATTTAAAGCAGAATGCAGCTCAACCCCGACAGTTTGCACTCTCAAAATATGTTGATGAAGCTTATCACCCGCGCTACGAATTTGCGGTTTTATTAGAAGCACGTGTCTCAGAAACACTTCAGAATGTGGTATTAATAGATCAATATGTGCCATAAAATGTGAACACCGCCGGCAACTACAGAATTTGATACTGAAGCAAAAGACATCAGTTTCGCAAACATCAGATTGATTCCTATTTCAAAGTACGCGTTGATTAGGTCTTCGTTTTGGATGAGTACACATTCGCACCTTTCTTCCGAAGGCTTCAACCAGCCGAAATGAAGTACGATCTAATCTTTATTGACTGGCCGCAAAGAACTGATTGATTCCCATATCCATAGCAAAACTAGTAGTGCAAAGCAACAACCCGCGAACGAAACTCGCGGAGAATCAGCATATAAAGCTCGCACTGCGCACCAATCGTTCAAGTCATATCAGCCATGGATTAAGTCATGCTGGACTCAACGGTGCTTCGGCCTCCTTTGATGAGGCGGGGAGGGTTGGAGCAGAGCAGCCATACATTGTACCTTCTATCGGATTTAACAAGTGCTAAACGACAGCTTGATTATATTTCATTTATTAATCAAATAAGTAACGGAATAAAATTGAGGCGTAGATATAATATTGATTTAAAACTTCTACGCGACAGCATTATATGTCTTCCTATAGACAGTATTCTTATTGTGGAAAACAAATACATTATGAATTCAGCTTTCGATGGACAATGATAATTGTTGCAACGAATAATTTCAGGCAATGACTATTCAAACAAACATAAACGTTTAAAAATTCAGGATTATTCCTAATAGAGCTAGTGAATCAACCTTTACGCGTAACAATTGAAAAACAACTGAGTGGCAGATATATTGCCTAAAGTAAAAGAACAGGCGGATAAAGTTACTCCAAGATAGAAGAACGAAGTAAGCACGAAACGAATGTGCATAAGATTATACCTTCTGTTCATGCTGCCTTTGGTTTATCCTTCTGGTCACATCTGAACTAATGTGTTACTAGGTTTGCAACACCTAATACATACTTGCATAAATATATTAGTTCTCCGCAACAAACAGTATTTAACTGTTATATATTGAATTGAATGATCTCATGCTTACCGCGAAATGTGATAACTTATATCTATCTAGGCCAGGGTATATGGATTTACTGGAGTAACAGGCGTTCAGAAATTGTTGTAATTCTCAATTTCTGTGAGCTATAGCATAAATTGGTATCCATCATGTTGGTACCATGTACCAACTCGGAAACCATATTGTTAGTACCATGTACCTTTTCGGTACAATAATGTTGGTATCGGTTACTAACACAATAGTCATAGTGTTAGTATCCTTTACAGACTCGGTATATATATTATATAGTGTGAGTTAGCTTGAAGTCGCATTGTCGTAGACTATATTATGTTAGTTTCACTATTGCAGGTTTACATATTCGTCTAGGAGATTGTACCGTCCTATTATCCCATATTCTTCACCCAAATATATAGTGGTTAAAGGGCGTAATACCGGCTCCTACTGACGAGTCGCCAGTAAGCCCGAAACGAATGTCCTTTCTGTTTCAGCGGAAGACCGGAAACTCAACAGCCCTACCGATCCACCAATGGGTTTGCTTCGGACACCAGCTCCCCCTCGTCTTCCTTCAATCATAACCTCGTTCAACGGACGCCAGCGACCCCTGCAAGACTCACTTGCTTCAATCTAGTAGACTCCATCCAGGTCTATGCTACGCTCCATCAATTCAATCTCCACGACAAAGGACTCCATCGGTCGACGTCTGCTTCCGGTCCGCCATCATTTTCGATCTCACACTTGAACTCATCTGTCCGGACCCAACCTACCCCGCTTTGATGCTCGGACATTTCATGGACTGAACTCCAATTGATCTTGTCTAGTCAAATGGAATTTCGTTTTTATTTTTTTCACCAGATTGAACTATCTTGATGTTGATGATAACTTTTCCCTTCATCAACTCCTCCCCCTGCTATTAAATACTTTGCTAGTCACAATTCCATTCACCTCCACATATCCTACCCTTGATTTGTTATTTCAATGGTCGGGCCAGTTGGTCTTTGATGCAAAATAAATATATTTTTATTATTATTATTATATGCGACACTTTTGTTTTGTATCTTGTACGACTCGTTACATCAAATCTGATTGATTCAAACTTGATTCAATTTAATTTTAGCATTCTTTTGAAACGCGAGCCTTAATAAAATTCTTAATGCCCTTACCATGCAAAAGTAAAAGAAATTTTACCAGATACGAGAACCATTTCTCTCTGATATTCTTCACAAGTATCTTCAAGTGAGAATATTTGTATAAACAAATGGAAAGGCCAAACAAAATAGAAAATGTAAACGTGGAGACTATGTGTCGATCAACTTACGTAGGCTGATCGACAATACAGTTAATCACGCAAATGAGAGACAGCAATTTAAACGCCTGTTTTAAATTAAATGGTGAATACACGTCTGTAATTGCGCAAAATATCGCTCAAACCTCACACGTGTGTTCTCCAGATGTAACATTTAAGATAATTTCTGGATGCAATAACCGAAAGGAGTTAGCTATATACAAAGCTTTATGGATAAACAAACTGCAGCCGGATCTATGCAAGAAGAAGAAGCATGTTCAGATATTGAGTGTGAACTGGGAGGATTCACAAAATTGAACGGTTGGTCCTTATTTTACACTCCACGTTTATATTTTTCTATTTTGTTTGGCCTTAAGAAGAATATTTGAAAGAAGCTGTCCTTATATCTGATAAAATTGCGTTTGCTTTTTGCACATGGAAAGATCGTTATGAAATATAAAAGTATACGTGCAACCAGTTAACACTTCAATTAATAAATTATGAGTTGGACGACGTCTTCATGTCAGTCAATTTTAACGTATGCAATATTATCCAAGGTGAGAGCTGCATTCTTAAATTTTTAATCATCTTTGCTTAACCGTAGTTCTCTGATGATGACAATGGAAGGCGCAATACAGCCAGAACTTGCAGCTGACCGTGGACTTGCCATTTTTTGGTCTAAAAAATTAGACTGCTTATCTCAAGTCTGCATACTTTATGCAAGTAATCGTTATCACTACCGTCGCAATCAATGATGTCTTAATTATAAAATAATATGTTTGACGAAATCTAAAATTGCTGTTCGTAAATGCATAGAAATTTTACCGCCGACATTCAAGCCAACTACGTTGTATTCAGGACTACTGAATATAAGAGCCTCCTTTCTGATTTTACATAACTTCATATGTATTGCGAGTGTGTCCCTAATAATCAGTTTTCAGTCGAGTTCTCATTATAAACATGGAAAGCTAATTCAAGTCATATCAGGTGACTGCCAATGGTCATGCTACGTTGTGCTAATGTTCAAATAAATTGTGATTTGTTCTCATCTCAGACCCGCAAGCTTTATTTAAATAATTCTTACCATCATCAACACGGAATGCAATGCAAAAGTTGCTAGTAACTGATGTAACGATATAAACATGAGCATTGATTTTTCTATTCATTATTGAATGTAACCTGTAAAAGACAACAGATCACCTATTCCTATTTAGAATGGATGATTTTAATTCAGTCGACCAGCTCTAAGATTTTCTGGCACATAAGACAGACAACGTCACTAAAATAGTTCGGGATCCTACATACAGTTAACTAGTGATTGATTGGTCAAATGGAAATGCCTCGAGAAATTCAATAATACACGGTCTTTCCTTATTTATGAAACAGAAACCATTAAAAAGCTTACACATCAGAGTGGCTTCCGCGAAAAGCAGCAAGAAATTATGATGTAAATAACATTATAAAAAATAATGAATCTCTCGATGCTATTGAGCCAATCGGTTACTGTGAAAATGAAAAAGGAATAGTTTCGTTTAAAACACTTTTATGCACAAAATAGATCTTTTAATGACATTTTAAATTCTTTCAGATTCTCCTCATTTATGAGACCAACTTTCTTTTTAGACTGCTTCCTCGTGCATGTATCAACACCATGATATTTATTTCTGGCCGAATGTATTGACTTGCTGAGCTGGATTAGTTCTAAAGCGGCCGCCTTACGGAGATTTTTACTAATCTGGGCGTTAGTCGTATTTTGGCGCTTCCCTTTAGGAATCGCTTTTTTATATGAAGCCATCACTTTTGAGCTATTTTTTACAGATTTCTGATGCCTTTCACTACGAGCTCGTTTTAATTGACCTCGCCTGTAATTGCTTACTTTTATCTCTGAATTTGATGGTTTCTGTTCCTCATCGTCAGAAAACACAAGAAAATCGCCGCCATGATTAAGTTTTGATAAGCCTCTTCTTAATAAGGATGACATAATTGTTTTTCAAGCTCTCATACTAAAAAGAAAAGGAAAATGAAAGATTTAACATATTTACTTAAATCAAAGTTAAATCATATTCTGGCAAAATTAAATAATTAACAAAAGCAAAAATGACAGTTGCAATTCGTCAATTTATAATTACGTCTCCAGTACTATAGGCTCCCAGAAGAGTATGGAACCACCTGGTTAATTATCAAGGTATCACTATTAGAACACTCGCAAACCAGCAAATACAGTAGGAAGTCCTCTGCGTATGACGGCTGGAATTAAGCTCCGACACAAAAATATAACTTTGCTAGAAACAACCACCCTTAATATTACTTTCAAATTAAATTCCGTTAACCATCTATAACCATCCCCACACAACCACTTGTCATATCAACAAAACGTTCACCATCAATGTCCTAAAATACCATACTTAACCAACACCTGCATACATATATACTTGTACAATTGTCCTATTATTCCACATTCTCGAGTAAATATAGGAGTTAAGGGCGCACACTGGCTCACTGGATGAGTCGCCAGTAAGCACGAAACGAATCTGCATGAGATTATACTTTCCGCTCATGCTGCCTTTGGTTTATCCTTCTGGTCACAGCCGAAATATTTGTCTGAAAGTCAATTAATTCTCCATATAAAAATTAATCAACTTTTATTTTTGCACATTTGAAGTTACCGCTGGTCTCATAAACAATGTTTTTTTAATATTGTATTTTTTCAGAATTTTCTTTGTTTAAATTGTCGAAAAATATAGCCTGTCTTTGTTGACTTTATTATTCGAGATTTTGTTTGGAATAGGTAAGACATCCCTTTGTTCTGGTACAGATATTTGATTTACTATGTATATGGAATTTGTATAAATTATAGATTTGACAACAAATCATTTGTCTTATTAATACTTTTTTACTTTACATGGACTCCTGGACAGTACCCCGTACTTCCGAATGGCGAATGAGCTCTCAACAGCCACCGGCAACCATGCAACTTACTGCTGCCATGCAGACTGCGCTTGGATGTGCAAAGGCTAGAGGTGCGTCCTCGATCAAAAAGCCGAGTGGTGAGGGGACACCACTTGTACCAAATTCCCAAGAAACTCCATGAAATGTCTTATTAATATCACGGGAAGGATTCAGTATTAAAACACCTATATGAGTGTGATAAGTTTGTTTTCTCTTCTACATTTATTAAGTTCATTCCTACAATATCTTGAGCTAGATTATTAATGTCCTCGAACTTAAGATTAAACCAAATGTTAATTAAACTTAAATATATATTTGATTAATTTAGTAATAGGCAATGGACTGTGTACTTTTTACGTAACAATACAACTGAGTCAATACCCCGCAAATAGATTAGGCGCGATAAAAATAATTATTAAATTACCTGTTCCTGAACATTCGCAGTATGCACGATTCAAAACAAAAATTAGCTGCAGGATTATATTGTGAAGATCTAGATTAATAAAACCGAGACTGAGAAATGAAATGTCAAATGCTGCTTGCTTGAGAAAGTCACGCCAGAAGTTACAGAATGCCGAAACTCAAATTACGTACAATTCAAAAGTATATTTACTGCAAAGTATTTAAACAACGAATGTTTTATAAATTAAACAAATAATTTCTTTTTTAGAATGTTCGCTTCAATCAAATTTTACCTTAATTTTTTCAGAGGTAATATCTTCCTCTACACAGAGAAGTTGGCCGAAGGAAATAAGAAAATTAGCTTCATAGAAGATATTGAGTAATTTGGTTGTTCAAAATTTGTCTATCATTCTAACCATATTAGAAACCCGACTCGCGTCACAACCGCGCTCCTATGATAGTCACCTAAGGGCCCTACATTCGGAGTAAAACTGAAGACAGTGGATGAAAATATCTTGTTGGGTACAATAAGAACCAGATGATTAATCTATTCCGTGTAGCCTATTATACTTCTTTTTAAGCAAGATAAACACTATATTGAAATAGGTTAGGATAACAGAACCATGGTTGAAGTCATAGGATGTAGCGAAAAGGTACAGATTTCATGATTGAAAAGAAGTCAGCATAATGTAAAACAGCACAAGAAACGATACCCGAATGGCGCAAGTGATCAGAATGCAGAAAAAAGTTCAACTAAAACTGAGTAATAACATATTACATTGTCTCACATTTCACTATACACAATTAACTAAAACATAAAATTATCTTTAAAAGCAATTGACTTCTTAGAAAGTTTAAGCATTTTAAAATCACACAAAATATTATTCTCACGTTTAAGATGGCGTAAAACAGAATTTTGCAACTAATCAGGCAAATGTTCCACAACGCAAATACATTGTATGTATAAAATTTCAAATCTAAAAAAATTTATTAACTATTTTTATAACATAAAAAATCAGTGTGTATTTAAACTGGTATATTCTTAAATCTGGTTGTAAAAATAATTAATTATTTATTGTAACTTTATATTTAGTTGACTGGCAACTTTTATAAAATCTCAAACTTCTTTAAGGCACATTATAAAATGTGTAAACGCCCCAGCTTCAAGTAAATGCCGTACGACGTTACAAACTCGGTTAGAGTGCCATATAATAAAGAGTTAGTACAGTTGCGGGCCCTTAACAGGGCCAGTCTTGCGTTCTCGGGCAAATGCCAAAGGTCCGTCTGAGTGATGTTTTAGAATAGAATAGAATATCTTTATTTGGATTCAAACCACACATATTCCATCAAATAATAAAATTGGAAATTGTACAATATATATTTAAAAAAATTATCACATCACAATAATTGTGCAATTAATCTCATGTAGATAGGTATATCTCACTAGTTGTACAATACAATATATCAATATCAGAAAGTTCGACTGAAAAGAATAATATATACATCATCAAATTAGGAACAATTAAGGTATAATTC